>JAFVLL020009596.1:0-45305 GCA_021397915.2 Tor tambroides | reverse complement strand
AGGATCATGTGACACTTTAGACTGGAGTAATGGCTGATGGAAATTCAGCTTTGAATCACAGAAATAAATTATATTTTAAAGTATATTAAAACAAAAACCATTATGTTATATTGTAATAACATTTTGCAAGATTACTGTTTTTCTTCTGTATTTTTGATCAAATAAATGCAGGCTTGATGAGCAGAAGAGACTTCTTTCAAAAACATTACAAATAGTAATGTTTCCAAACTTTTGACCTGTACTGTATATATATATATATATATATATATATATACACACACACACACACACACACACACGTTTCCATTTTAAATTGCAAATAAAAAATAAAAATAAATAATACTAAATTAAACAAATATTTATATTTTATAAATATTTATAAAACTATTTTTACAATATTATTTTTTAAATAATACAAAATATTACAAATATAATATCACAGTTCTAAACTTAGAAATGTCAAACAGTATTTTTAAAAAGTTGCTAGATTTTTGTTGATGCGTTTAGACAAACGACTACATTAACAAACTGTAAAATAGGACATTAGCTATTTATTATTCATTAAATTCATTTTTACATATAAGCATTATGGACACAAATTGACCTGCCAGAGAAGCTTCTGATTTGACCTTAAACGACCTGTAATCTGTACTGATGTGATGTTTTCCTTATTGATATAACTGCATTTGTATAAACTGTCTTTAATATCTAATGAAAGTGATGCTCTGGCACCAGCTGCTGCTTTGATCACAACACAACTGAGGCTGTCATGTTGACATAGAACACGGCCAAAACTCAGTCAGATTCACATTCATAATCAATCAGAATCAGAATCAGAGTAGAGTTTAATAAAGACGCCCAAAATAAATGGTTTTAATCAGGCTCAATGTGCGTAACACGTTAGCAGCAGCGGCCAGAGAAAGATGTGTTGGTGGTATTGCATGAAACTGATCAAAGGCTGTATCAGCTGTAAATGATTAGCACTCGCAGACTTACAGCTTCATGTTGTTCTTTTTGCGAACGAATTTGTATTTCTTCTTTTCACGCTCACTGCTAGTCTGTCAGGTTCTCCTAAACTTAGTTTCTTTATAGAGGAAACTGGTTTTAGAAGCTACTGCCACTTTCCTTTCGGAACATGACATCCAAATTCCAAGGTTTGTGGTGTCTCTAGTTGTTTTCTACTCCGAATCTGGACGTTCTGAAGTGAAGCAAGCTGTTTAAATGTGCCTGGTTTAGTCCTCTCAGCATGTAGGAAGTGTTAGCGCAACTTTATGCCACAGTGGCAGTGGTGGATGCAGAGGAGAGCAAAATGCGGTTTTGCCGGGCAAAGCATCGCCACAAGGAGCAATCCGGCAAACACAATTCCGACTGAAAGCACAGAATGGTGCAAGACGCTATCATTCGCAGTAAACCAGTCTGCACCAAGACGAACGTGCATGCACGTCACATCGTGATCAGTGAGATCACAATGGACGGCCACACAGCTAGAAATGCAGTAATGGTGAGGTCATGTGGTAAACGGTTGCCACTTCTGTCAGGATCGTCCATTAAATGGGAAATGCATCCAGTATTTTCAGTATCCGAGAGCCTGTCATTACTTGCAAAGTTTACAAGGGTTGCAGATTTTCTTAAAATTACATGCTTGCGTGGTTTAGCATCATTGCATATTCACAACCCTCTGTGGTGCACCAACAAATGAAACGAGGACCTTAAAGAACAAAGGGCGAACGAATACCTAGGTCTGCGGTCGCGCTGTGAATTCAGCACAGACGAGACACGGTTCAGCCAAAACCGGCCTGTTTTGGTACTTTCTGACCATGGCCAAAGTGCGGCTTTGTGCTGTCTAGGGGTTCGGTTGCCCAGTTCTTTCTATGACCTTGCATTTAGTCATGCTGAGAGATTCACAGGAGGATAAAAATAACCGCTTCAATATAAACACGATCAGGTTCCCTGCAAAACAAATGATTTCTGGACTTTGAGAAGTTTTTAATTAGCTTGCTGCCCAAAACATTTTTTTTTAAAGGTTGCTTTGTTGCAGAACTGATCCAGTTGTTTTTAACTATACTTCAACTAAGTGGAAAAGATCAAGATATTTTAAATGGTGCTGCTTCACAAGTAAATTTGTCTTGTTTCAAGACTTTTTTTTAAATATTGTAACTGCAACTATCACTGTAAGCCCGTACAGGTTGATTGAACTTAAAAAATTTATGGAAACTCGTTGCCCTAAAAAAGTTGATTTTGTCTTGTTGAACAAACAAGACATTTCAAGTTCTTTACATTGGAAAGTGTTAGTTTATTGTACTAGCAATCTGTTACAATAACTAAAATTTATCAGTTAAGGTGACTCAAAACATTAAATTGCACTAAATAAACTTTCAGTAGACCAAATTGCATTTTTAATATATCTATTTAATTAGTTTAATTTGACTGGATTATCTCTACCAAATTATTATTCTGTAAATTACAGCTGCACAATAAACAAGGACAAAAACACATACAACAAGGATTTACTTTTAGAATTCACAGTTTATTTAAAATAATTTTTCAAAATCCATTCAACAAATCTTAGGTAACTTTAGGTATGTTGAGTTTTTGTCTAATAAAACAAAGATAACATGTCTGTAATGTATTGGTCATGCACTAATCAAGATGCAAGGCCTAAATCAATCCAAAAACAAGAACAAATGGCCTGAGGGAGGTTCTCTAAACTGTCCGTCCCAAGATTCCCCTCCGTGATGATTCCTTACAGGGGCTACATGGAGGTGGAAAGACAGGGGATGCTGTGCCACATCTTTGCTTTCTAGGCATGAGAAATCCAGCTGGAACATTTTGGTGTGAGTCCTCCTCAGCAGAAACCTGGACATGAAAAAGATCAATAAAACAAATTTTAGCTAAAAAAAAGTATGTTATGACACCTTTAATTTACATAATCTTTATATAACAGAAAAAAATTAACAATACTTACAAAGCATGTTTTGATGAACTTCATGAAGTTCTTCAAAGAAGGGTGATCGGTATCACAGGAAGCCCTCTTTTGGCAACACACTTCATGTCAACGAGGTCAGAGATCTGAGGTGCAGTAGTAGCAGAGACAACATTGTATCAATTTTTAAATCAAAAGAAAATCACATTTCCATCGATTATTGTTTTTGTATTACAGAAAAAGTTCACCCAAAAATGAATATTTGCTGTTAATTTACTTACCCTCAGGCCATTTAAGATGCAGGTGACTGAATCCATGGTGCTTGGTGATTCATAAAATGGAAGTGAAGAGGTTCCATCGGTGTGAGAGTCAAAAAAAGCAGATACAGGAAACACAAAATTAATACCCCTGGCTCTTGATGATATGTTGAGGTCTTTTGAAGCAAAACAATCGGTCTGAGTACATTGACTCTACATTGACATCATTATTACCTGTAGTCCATAGCCTTAACATAAATAAAATGTATAAGTCTATAACGTTTTAAAAAGTATCCCCTTTTGTCACAAGCAAATTGACAGTACTTACATTTCCAGATCATCTTTTTTTAGCTCAGCACTGATCTTCTTGGAATCTGTAGAGTGACAACAATGCACATTAAATTTGCATATTAAAGGAAAACTGATATTAAGATATGACCTGTTAAGTTATCCATAAACTGCTACTATAAATTGCAGTAGTAAAGTTATCAAGCATTACATGATAGAAAATAATTGGTATTAAATGAAATGTATTTAGTAGCTAACTAACTTAGCTAAGGTTATGTGGAGGAGAAATTGCATTTCTTTAGTAACTAATTTGGCTAGTAAGCTATAAGCTTGTTTGTGTAATACATTACTCGCAAAAGTAAAGTAAAATGTTAAGATGGAGTAAAAGCGTTCACAGCTAAGCCCATAGCATCGCGTCAGCAGGAACCTTAGATATGTACGTTACTGTATGTAACACATATCTAACGCTATGATACGAACACCTTCAAACATGACATTTTTACATGTCTTTGTACTCACAACTGTCAAGCAAACAATACGTTAGATCTTAATTATTAAAAAAAGAATACGCGTGTCCGTTAATCTTACTAACAAACAATGATTTTGTCTGAGACAAGCACGTCTCGTAGCGCTTATGAACCCATAAGAGACAACTCTTTTGCCTTTTTGTTTAATGAAGATCACTGACCAGATACTGATTAACTATTAGATTACGAACTACATATAAACGTGGTCCAAATCGGTTGCAGCCGATCCATAAAAAACTGTGGCGAAAGGTTTGGAATCGACATTCATTCTTAATTTATATATCTTTTTATTAGAAAACTATTATACCTCTCATTTATTAATAATGATTTCAGAGCAAACGGCAAAGAAAGAGCTTCAACTCACCAGGAAACGTTGACAGAAATGCGCTCACTGCATGGCGTCAGTTCAAACAGCAGCTCCGCCCAATCAGCTTTTTGTTATGTCCTGCTGCCATGGGCAACGGACTCAAATAAGCTTAGTTAAGTTGATTCAATTTAACAAATTCAATAGAATGAGAAAACTTGGGTAAATGGTACACCTAACTCAAAAAATTGAGTACTACATTAAAAAATGTAATTTTTATGTTTAATGTACTTAATTAATTTGGGTTAAAACAATTTCAGGGATAACAGTGTAGCAAATGCAAACATATTGATTAACTGATTGAAAAATAAATGAATAAAAATAAAAGCTATTATTTGGTCTGTACTCTCTCTTTGCATTTTTATTTTGTTTGACATAATGAATTATTAAAAAGACTTATATAAGACATATATTTTTTTCTTTTCTTTTCTCAAACAATGAGCTATTTCACAAAATTTGTACTTATAGAAATATACCTAATTTTTAATCTTAAAATGTCAACCTGGCTACTATGGTTTTGCATAGTAAACTGATGGTAAAGGTTTATGTTTGTGACTAAATTATATAGATAACTAAAACTAAATCCATTAAAAATAGTTATTTACAATAAACATTAACTGAAATAAAATAGTAAAAAATAAATTTATTAAAAAAAAATTTCATTCAGTTTAACATGATGTACTAAAATACCTAATATTGAAATAAAAATGAATAAAAGCTACATATTTTATCATATATTTCAATCAAAACAGGAAAATATGAAATACGAAACTATATCATCTTCTCAATTATACTAATATGATAAAATAATAGTAACACTTTTGTTTAGAGACCAATTCTTACTATTAGGCAGTTGTTTAACAGCATGCATATTACTAGCATATTAGTATTTATAAAGCTCATATTAATGGCTTATTCTGCATGATCATATTTTAGATCCCTTAATCAACCCCATACTAAATAACTCCCTTACTAACTATAAATAAGCAGCAAATTAGGAGTTTATTGAGGCAAAATCATAGCTAATCGTTTATTAATAGTGAGAATTGGTCCCCAAAGGTGTGACCAAAATAACGCACCTTGCCATTTCATGACCCTGATCCCTATAAACTATATTTTTATTACTTTACAGTTTATCTAATTAATCCTTGAAATGAGAAAATTAGACCAAAATATTCATTATGTATATACATTTTTGCAGTGTTCGTAGTGATTAAGGTCACCCATGAGGATTTTGACTACCTGAAGATATGACTGATATACTTCTTGAGCACTTGTTCTTCGTCTTCCAGCTGTATAGGAGTTTCTTGTGCTGTGAGGACAGACTGCTGTAATGTACCCCTGTATTTTTCTGCTTTCAGTCATTTTTGATGGTGAGATGGATGGAAACGTTGTGGTGAATAACACTGGCTGGTCGGGGAGTGTCTCTGGGTTGATGCTGGAGTTCGTGGTGGGGTCTGGGGCTGAGGTTTGGAGACACTGATGGGCTGAGAGAGCAGCTGGCTGGCGGGCGGCCTGCCTGCCGAGGAGCCGTCCACATTTCCGTATTTTTAACCTTGCCTCATTCTGTGGCGAGAGCCATCAGTCACATCCTGAGGCTTCTGTGCACTGCACACAAGAGTTCAACCGCTGGAAGATCTGTCAGAGAAATGTGGATTAGTTCAAGAAAACCTGAAAAACATGGTTTTTAGCATGATTTGAGCAAAATACGTGACAGTTTAGATTAGTAAAAGAAAGCATTATTGACACATTCTGAAAATACCCAGAGGGAAATATTATTGTTCAAAAGTTTCTCAGGAGACTTCATGAAGTTCTCAGTAAATCATTTACTTACCCAATTTTCATGTTGTTCCAAACATGTATGCTTTTCTTACTTCTGAGCAAGTTATTTTGAAGAAATACGGGTTGGCAACCAAACCGTTACAGTTCCCACTACTTCCATTGTATGGAGAAAAATACTATGCAAGTCAATGGTCTTCTTCATAACTTCTTTTGTGTCCTGCAGAAAAAAGAAAGTCAGGATTATAGGACTTGATGGCAGAATTTTCATTTTTGGGTGGACTAAACCTTTAAGTATCATCTTTGTTGCAGATTTTTTTCCTAAAATACCCTAGAAGAAATAAAAATAGACACAAAGATTAGACAATTTTTTAAAAATGAATGTGGATAGCAGGTTGAAGAATATGATTCTGAATTTTGATTACATTTTGGCAAATCTGTATTAAAGGGACAGTTCAACCAAAAATGAAAATTACCCCATGATTTACTCACCCTCAGGGCATCCTAGGTGTATATGACTTTCTTCTTTCAGATGAATACAATCAGAGATCTATTTAAAAATGTCCTGGCTCTTCCAAGCTTTATAATGGCAGTGAATGGGAATTGAGATATTGAAGCCTAAAAAAAGTGCATCCATCCATCCATCAATCATAAAAAGTACTCCACATGGCCCTGGAGGGTTAATAAAGGCCTTCTGAAGCAAAGTGATGTGTTTGTGTAAGAAAAATATCAATATTTTAAACTTTATAAACCTTAATCTCTAGCTTCCGCTAACTGTTGTATGTGCATTCACGAGATGATGTAGCATAAGCTCTGGTGAGAATATGCTAGTCTCGCGAGAACCAAGTTTTGTTTCAAGCAAAGGAAAACCAGGGTCTCCTCTTGGCTTATATTGAAATGCTCCAACATTTTTCTTTACATATCCTTTTTTCGTGCTTCTAATTCGTGACTGGTGTTTAGTTTTGCTCTCTCCTCTGCGCTTCCGCATTCGTCAGTTCTCACCGGAGCTTACACTACACCTAAGTCATACGCTGGAATGCCACTCTCTCGTAAACACGTGTACAACAGTTAGCAGAAGCTACAGATTATGGTTTATAAAGTTGTAAATATGGATATTTTTCTTACACAAATCCATCAATTCACTTCAGAAGGCCTTTATTAACCCCCTGGTACTGTGTGAAGCAGTAGCGGCTCCTGACCGTAATTTTAGGTGGGGCAGATTAACACTAGTTTATAATAAACTCAAGAAAGTTTATAGTCTTTATAGTCTAATTGCTGAACACATCCACACACACTTTTGGCAGAGATCTAATGTCCTTACGTTATTCAGCCTGTGAGCGGCACGCTAATGTTGATTGATAGGCTCGAAATATAGAAGGCTATAGAATTTATTGCCTAATATTGTCTCTGAATGTTGATGAAGAATATTACAAATTGTAGAAGAATTTAAGTGAGGAAATGAATATCATGTCTCATCTCAAAACAAACACAACAAAACGATATCAAGGCTTTTCACGTGAGCACATTTAAACTAAAGGATTAACACTTTCATTAATTTAAAACACTACTCCACACTGGACAAATCGACATGCTAGCTAGTTACTGACCTGATGCAGGCTGAATCTGACTGAAATCGTCCTGATTTGGAGTGAGATAAGGTAACGTGAAAATAAGTGGGGCAGCCTCAAAACTGCCCAAATGGCTCTCAATTAGAGCATGCTGCAGTTCCACTTTTCACCACAGATTTACAATGTAAAATGTGTGGGGCGCTGTTGAGTTCGGGAGGGCACCGGCGCGACTGCCCCACTTATCATTTTACTTGCCTACAGAAGCTTGCAATGAATTTTAATATATCCTGCGCACTTTATGACTTAAAAAAATAAAAAAATAAAAAAATACGAAAAATATTTGTTGCAGAATGCTGAACACATTTACAGTTTCTTATTTATTCGGTTTATATAGTCAAGTCAAGTCAAGTTGAGCTTTATTGTCATTCCGCTACATGTGGGGACATACAGTGGAACGAAATGTCGTGCCTCACAGGACCACGGTGCTACATAAATACAGACATACAACAATGAAGTAAAACACTATAAACCTATATACAACTAACCGACTGACAGATTTTGACTATATACTATATATAAATGGTTACCTATACATGAACTAAAAAAATACAAACTATACAAACTGTACAAATGCTTCACATAAGTACTGTACATGTGCAAAGAGAAACATTGTGAGTCAAGAAGCTGGCTGGGGAACAGTGTAAGATGATTTGTAGTGCATGAGCATGTAAACATATATATATATTACTGAGTCTTTTGTGTTATTATGTATATACAGTAGTGTGTGAAAAGTGTCTAGTGCGCATAGAGCAGTGTGTTACTACAGGTGGTTTGTACAGGCCCACTCACCTGTGTGTAACACTTCGAATTGCACAAAAAAAAAAAACATATATAGAGTTGTATGTTTTGGCTGAATATTTTGGTGGGGCTCTGCCCCACCTGCCCTTACAGACGAGCCACGCCTGGTGTGGAGTACTTGTTATGATGGATGGATGCACTTTTTTGGGCTTCAAAATCTTGACCTCTATTCACTGCCATTATAAAGCTTGGAAGAGCCAGGACATTTTTAATAGGACTCCAATTGTATTCGTCTGAAAGAAGAAAATCATATACACCTAGGATGGCTTGAGGGTGAGTAAATCATGGAGTAATTTTCATTTTTGGGTGAACTATCCCTTTAATTTGAGACATTAAGATTTATTTACAGGAGAAACAGTCTTTTTTTCTCAAAATAATAATCTGAGGAGACGTAAATCTCAATGTGCTCTCTATTTAATCTCATTAGAGTCTAGGATCTTATTTGTGACTTTCTTTCCTATCTTTTAAAAAAATCCACACATTTTCACACACATCCTATAGTTTCTGCTATAAGTTCATTGTTTTTTTCTATTAATGCGGTCTGAAAGCAACATAACATAAATATATACAATATATACACGCACTATACATGACAGAACATCCTGTTTCAAATACTAAGGCTCAATGATCAAATAAACCCCCTATGTAGGTGTCTCCACTGTGGGACGCCCCATATGATTCATCCTCGTGCAAACGGGGCATAACGGCGCCTCTGATCACCCAACACAATCAAACTCCGTCCACATACAGTTTGATGATACAATGTGCGTGTATACAAGGTCCAAACTGAGAGTATTTACACTTATGGTCTCTGTGCCATGGGCAGGGATACATCGGTAGACCGCTGGGCACCTCTAAATCACTGGAGTTCGGAGAAGCCAGGACCAGGGCCTTCGTCAGCAATCACCAATGTTTATTGTTCGAGGAGTGAGCGAATGCTCTGCGGGATCCTGGAGCAAACAAATACACCGCAGCCTCGGCAGGGCATAAACACTGGCAGCCCCCCTCGCCCTCCACACAGGAAGCAGCTCTGCTGACGGGGGTGTGGAGGACAGCTGAAAACACACATGCCACGCTACGTCAACATTCACGGCCACATATACAGACATGTGTCAAATTCAGGATATCCGAAGTGGTGGACTTCATTTCCTCAAATCATGAGACAAATCGTGAGAAGTTTGTCCAAGATCTGACTGCTAGCTTTGGATGGGAACTGCATGGTTTCTAGTTGGTCATTCAGCTGCTGGGCCTGTTTTAAATGGGTAGAACATCTTGGTCAAGTTGGTTAGGGCAGGTAGACCACCTGACAACATCTGATAGAAACATTTGGAAATATTTTTGTAATGCATGCAATACAGTTATGGCTTAAATCAGCTGGTTAAAACTTTCAAGAAGGCCTCAAGATGACTCAAAATGATTAAAAACAACACAAAACAACTAAAAATCAAGATATTTCTAATTTTAACTAATTTGTTTGTCTCTGAAGAACCAGGATTCCCGTGGTCTTAGAAAACATCTACAGTATGAGGTAGCTTCATTTTAAAAGTATGCCTTTAACCCATTTAGGCCTAAAACGCCTTAAACGTCTTAAAGGTAAACACACACAGATGTGTGATCCGGTTTTAATGGGTTAAGACCATGAAAAGTCACGCAAAATCTTACATACCTATATATTTGTAAAGCATATATATTTTAAAAAATCCATATCCTTAATGCTGAAAAAAAATGTTTTTAGCGTGATTTGAGCTAAAGTGAAATCTATGCCTCCACTGATGTCAGTTGAATTTTTTTTTTCAGTTATTTTAGTATCATTTATATCCTATTATAATTTTTATTTATTTGATTTTATTTTTAGATTTTCTGTTTTCAATTTAATTTTAGATAGATTTAGTCATTTTTTTTGTCATTTTAAAAAATGTCTATATATTTTTTTTCTTAGTGAAGTTTTTCATTTTTTATATTTAAAAAAATGTCTATATAATTTGTTTCTTAGTGAAGTTTATTTAGCTTTAGATATTTTAGTACAAGTTAAGCTAAACAAAAATGACACATATGGCAACTAACTAAAATAAAATAAAAAGTTTTAAAAAATATTTCATTTCAGTAAATGTTTATTTCAAGTATTTTTTTAAATGGTTTTAGTTTTTGTTGATCGTATAACCAAGTAATTCTGGATTTACTAAAGCAGAAGCCAACACAAGGAACAATTCAGCTAAATATAAAAATTCTGTCAACATTTACTCACCCTTTTGTCGTTCCAAAACCATATGATGTTCTTTCTTCCTTGGAAATAGAATTAAACGTGATCATAATAGTCATGTTGCTTGTTTCCTTAAGATGAAAGCATACAGTGACCAGTGGCTATCAAGCTCCATAAAGGGAAATACATCATAAAAGGAGACTTCTGCGCCACAATCAAAAAGTAAAATATGACAGTTATTTCAATACAAATATCAATTTATAGATATTTTTCAGCACTTTTGGCCATGGCTGTCCTTATATCAACTTCAGACATCAGACATATTCATTCAAGAGCATAATTCCTGATTATGCCATAAAGCCCCTGTGAGACTTTGATGAGATTTCATGTAAAAGTCTGGCATCGATTCAGTCTGTTGCTCTGTAAAAGAATGGCAAGTTAAAACCAGAGCATTGTCTAAATTAATCAGAGATGATTTATGAATGTTTCTTTAATAAAAGCATGTTTCAGAAGCCCTGCCCTCTCATCTCCTCTCTGAGGCCCAATGTGGCGCCGGCTGCCACGAGCTCCAGATGTGTTTCTTTCTTTTCCCCACACTTTACCCCCACGACCACACGTCTGGATGGGCTCCAGGTGCCGACCAAATGCCTGCCGGCTCTCCACCACGCCTCTACATCTCCAAAAGCACACGTGTGTGGTTTCCTCAGCAAGACTGATCAGTGTCACCTATAAAAATGAACACACAGATTGTTACACACATAATACCTGTAGGAAAGTATCTTGTTTTGCTATCAATTTGTTTTGTTAGAGCTACTTTTGAATGGCAGCAAATTTAGAAAATGCTTTTTGGTCCAGATAATGTAATTACAGCATTCACCAGCAGAGGCTAACTGGCCTGTTTTTATGTGTACAGTCTTTTTAAACTATTAGTTTGAAAAAAGAAGGCGTATATTTAGCACATTATGCAACTGTGGCCACAGTAAGAGAAACAATGGGTGGGTTTATGATGTGCTTTTATTACACCAAGGATTGTGTAATTTTGCCCATTGGCACATCGGGCCTTGTGTGCTGTGAGAGTGTGTGGGTGAATCTCATGAAAGCCAAGAATACTACAAGGTCACGTGTCAAGCCAAAAAAAAGAAAAAAAGAAAAGAAAATTACATTTTTGCATAAAGAAAACCTATTTTTAGAAACATTAAACAATTTGCACTATGACATTACTTTCATGAGAATTAAGCACATTTTACTCCACAAATGATCATTATCATAATGCAAAAGCATTAATAAATGATAATAAATTGCAATAATAAATCATATTATTAAATAATGAATACATATTTTTATTATAATATTTCAAATAATTGCAAAAATTATATAATAAATACAATTTGTGATATTTTGATATATGTTGTCTTATGATATGTTGTAAAGCATGTTGGTCAGTTGCTATATAAATGGTGTTATATATATATATATATATATATATATATAAACTTTGACTTTGATGATATGTATATTATATAAATATTTCATATAAAATATTATTTAAAGAGTATAAATAAACAGTATGAATGAAGTACTTATGCATGCATGAAGTTTCTTTATTTGTAGAAGTGTTATAAAACGCCCTTTATAAAATTTTTATTTTTTGATTCATTCAATTAAAACATGATTGCAGTACATATATATATTATAGTCATGAGATTTGCAATCTATAATCTACATATATTTTTAAATTGATACTTTCAACATTGATAGTAATCAGAAATGTTTCCTGAGCAGCAAATCGGAATAATTTCTGAAGGATCATGTGACACTGAAGACTGGTGTAATGATGCTGAAAATTCAGCTTTGATCACAGGAATAAACTACATTTTAATATATATTCAAATAGAAATCAGTTATTTTAAAGGGCACCTATTATGCTCCTTTTTACAATATGTAATATAAGTCTCAGGTGTCCCCAGAATGTGTCTGTGAAGTTTCATCTCAAAATACCCCACAGATCATTTATCATAAAATTTTGAAAATGCCTATTTTGAGTGGAAGCAGAAACACGCTGTATTAGAGCATGTATCTTTAAATGCAAATGAGCTGCTGCTCCCAGCCCTCATTTCCAGAATAGGGAATTGATTTTACAGCTCGTAACTGTTAAAAAACATGTTTGGTTTTGATTATCATGTCTATTGCGCCGAAATCACGCGTTTTAAAGCCATATTAGTTTAAACTTCTGATAGACGGATATTGAGCGCAAACATCTGAAGCATGTGTATAGAAAGTGGCTGCACGCCATGTGAGTTACTAAAGTTCTCTTTCACACTAGTTTATGTTAAAAGCACGCTTATAAAATGGATAGTTCCAGTCCTTGATTCTGATAGGTTGAGCCATGTTCGAAGCTGTTGTAAATTACTCTACAAACATACGCCTTTGTTTACATCTGTGTGTTGCTCGGCAACCACTTTGTTGCAACCACAATCGTTTCTGAGGAACTACATTGTTTGGTGGAGGAATACTGTTTTTATTAATATCATTACATTTTATTTGCTTTGTTTTATTTTGTGAAACCTTGCTACATATATGTAATAACCGTCTTATAAAAGCGAAGCGTCGTGCCTAACAACGCCCCTTATCTGTTATAAATTCACTGTAAACCACGGCTTCTTGGGGCTTATTGCTTTAATAAGTTACAAAAACACAGTCGGTTATGTTTGTGAAGGTAAACATCTGGGAAAGAAATCGCATGTTTATATTAGATCTGTGTATTAAGTGACATCAGCATAATATACAGTACCTATACTGCTGTCTATGCTATTAATATGACCCAAAGAATAAAATAAAAGCAGAGAATCACTTACTGCTCTGGACTGAATAACGTCTATAGCCTTAATAAGAAGACATTTCTTACTTGAATGCTGCTTTTAAATGCTCTAGCGTGCAGATAAACATGGCGGATTGTGTGCGGCTCACTCAGGGCGGTGTCTCAGCTAGTTTACTGCAGTGTCAATCAACAATTGTGGGTGGGGCTGGGAAATTGTGACGTCACACTTTACGGATTCTGTGATCGGCTTGCTCTGAGGCCCCATTTACACTAGTGCGTTTTCGTTTTAAAACACATAACTTTTGCTATGGTTACGCCTACCGTTTACATTACTCTGCCGTTTTCGACCTTTGAAAACGGAGACTTTTGAAAACGCTGCAGACCCCGTTTTAGTTTGAAAATGCTGCGGTTGCGATTCAGTGTAAACAGACCAAAACGGAGACTTTTGAAAACGATGGTGTGGCTGCCCACATTCGCGCTGCGTATCCTTGACGACCGTGTAAACAATAACATCATGCTCATTGTTGTACCCATAGATATGTATAGGTAGATTCCCGATTCAATCGCTCCAAGCACACGGACACGTCCACCATCTAAATAATAGGTATCTACCTATACATATCTATAGTTGTACCTGCATGGATGGTCATGTGACATGTGTTTTCAGTTGTGTAGTGTAGACGGAGATCATTTCCGAAACGCAGTGAAAACACCAGTGTAGACGAGGATCGTTTTCGTTTTAAAACGCCGTTTTAAAATGAAAATGCACTAGTGTAAATGGGGCCTGAGATGCTGCTAATGATATATGGAGATTAAAAAAAAGGAGTGGGTTTTATCATTATAGGGTGGTTGTGTACACACACAGCCAACACACATTTATATCCAAACATGTGAAAATGAATTTTGCATAATAGGTGCCCTTTAAATTGTAATAATATTTCACAATATTACCGTTGTTACTGTATTTTTGATCAAATAAATGCAGCCTTGGTGAGAATAAGAGACTTCTTTCAAAAGTATTAAAAAAATCTTACCAACCCCAAACGTTTTAATGATATAGTGTGAATTTAAATGTGTGGATACAGTTAAATTGTGACCTGGACATGTTTTGGTGGTTTTAGTTTTACACCGAAGGGCAGTGGACGTAGAAAGTTTTCTTGCGCTATTAAATAGGCACTTTTACTCCTGTATTACCATAACCAAACATCACAACCACAGGTATGAAATGACCTGTGTTTAATTCCTGCTGGCATTTCACACATTTTCTGATGCTTTGATACCACAGACTGTACTTGGATGATAAATGAAGTGTTGTTGTATCATTCTGGGGTTTGCTAAAATGCTCCCCGGTGACTAAAACACAGAAACAGTGGTAGATCTTTTCTGCAGCCAACATACAACACAGGCCTGTCTTTAATGCATCCCAGATGGCCATTAGGTCTAATAACTCTGCGGTCGTCCCCGCTGGGGCTCACAGGAAAAGGAGTGGAGAGTTCTCGGGTCAAACCATCCCTGGGCCGGACACTGGCAGGCCTGTGGGTAGAGGAAGTGGACAGGAGGAAGGGCCACATGTGCATGTGGGCGAGTGTGGGCCGGCTACTGCAGCCGGTCGTGAGGACCGTCCATGTGAGGAAGACAAACGCACACTCATACTTTCACACACGACACTGAGGGAATGGAAGAGAAGAGGTGAACCTGTGGGCGCTTTTAAAAACAGGAACGCTTGACCGTGTGCCATTTCTGAGGTCGCAACTTTAGTCGAAAAGCCAAGGAAAATATTTAAGCTGCAAATGTGTCTTGAAGATTCACAAGTGCAGTGTGACTGGAAGTGCAAGTAAAAGCACTGTAAATATGATTTAACTGCAAGATGCAGGATATTCCTCTCACTTCTTTGAAGTTCCTCGGAAATATGGCGCTAAAATAACTTGCAAACATCCGAATCCAAACCTCAAACCACAATATCAACGACTTATCTAGTCCAAACAAAGTGTCACTTGCAAGTTTCCCAAAAGTGAAGCACCTGAAATAACAGCAGTGCTGGCTGAATAATTACCATATTCATATACCAGTGCTGCACCGATTACGTATTTTTGTAGGCCAAACTGGAAGTTAGCATCACCCAGGTTCTCTTGACAAAAACCCATCAGGATTTTTCCACTGACTTTCGGATTATTGCAGAAAATAAGCTTTGTGACCAACAAAAGTTTAAGATTCTTTATGATAATCTTCTCAAATGAACACAACTTTTATGTATATCGAAAATAACAAGCTTTTGCTTCATCCTGCTCTGTTTTGGACTTGTTGTAATTATTGTTTGCAGCATTGTTTGTCCCATTTTGTAGATGTGTTTCTTCCTTTGCTATGTTGCAACATATTTACTGTATTTGTATATTTTGTTTTATTTATATATATATATATTCACAATTAAATTAAATGAAATCCTAAATACAATCACCTGAAGTAAAACGCTAATAAAAAGAAACTAGAACACCATCTTATGACTTCAACAACCATGAAGCTTTCAACAAGTTTTTCAGTCTTTATTAAAAATATAAATTAAAAAAAAGAGTGTGATCATGAACACAACACGACTCTGAAAGTGACTTGTGAGTAGATGAGATTACATGTTCGGTGTGATGACATTTAATGTCCTTGATGACCTCTGCAAGCCCATTTAGCCACTTGTTAGCAACATTTTTCAAGACAAGTAAAAGCTTTAAAAAATAGTTTTACTGTTGTATTTTATGTTGTAGCATAAAATATGAAAATATCTTGAGCTTAAGTTAACCACAGGCCTTATTTCGGGCATTTAACCAAAAACCCATTCAAAAAACCCTATTGACTGGACGCAAAAATGCTAACTCATTTCCAGGTTTTGGCCTATAAAAACACCATCCCTTCAGCACTCTACTGAGAGTACTTCAAAGAATATCATGGAATTACCATGGTACATGTCCAATAAACCGAAAATGCTGTTTTAAGAATACCATGGATAAAAAGTGCCCTAAAAGTAGTTGTATGACTACAGAAGACTTGGAATATAGTGCACAAGTTATATGGAGTAGCTTAATGGTACATTTTAGTCGTTTTTGAGCTTGACAGATACAGTCCTCATTCATTGTCAGTGTATGGAAAAGATTTTCTTTAAAAAGAAAAGAAAAGAAAGTTTAAGAGGAAAAAGCCCAGTGAGGAACAACATGAAGGTGAGCAACTGGCAGAATGTTTATTTTTGGGTAAACTTTTCCTTTAAATGGTGTTGTTAGGTACTATCATGATTTATGAACACTAATAATCACAATTCCTCCGCCAAGTAATCTAGTGCGTTAGCTGTCGACTGTTTATGGTTAACATGGCGCATTGATAGGGAATTCGACGTGATTTGGCTCATCCATCCGAAACTATTTTAATTATTCCGAAAATTGTAAAATTATTAATATAACATGGCATCTGTCACAGTGTTGTACACGTGTAAATAATATTTATATCTAATTGCTGGGCAGTTGTTTACCACCACAGGGACTTCAGGCAGCAGCAGCAGCGCTCATCTGCTCCTGTCGATGGTTTTTCCACACACTGAGGTCCAATCAATCACTGTGGCAGCGCATCCTGGCGAACAAATTTGACGGTCTGCTACAGTACTTATCTGCTGTGATGAGCTACTGACCGTCATGGATGGACTGAAACTGTTCCCAGAAAGTGTAGATGGCAACACGTCTCATCAACACACTTTATGGGTGTTGTTGAAGAGACACTGCTGCCCCTGCTGGCGGCTTGATGTTTTGCACGGTATTTGTACAAGCGTCATGATTTCACTGGTGTACTAATGAATCGGTTGTTTTTATGATTAATAACAAATAACAATCCGTGTATCATTCGTCCTTTCCATTTTCAATTGATAAATGAAAATCAAAAAATGAAAATCTGATTGGTTTTTTTGTTATTTGATTTTGAATCAGAAACGAAAAATGAAAATTGTCTTGTTTTTCATATTTTAAAATTTCGTTTTGGATCAAAAATACAAAATTGAAAAGGGTCCACACAACAGAATCTGTTTTTAATATTTAATTGCTGGGTTGTGCGTCACCCGGAAATTATTCTGCGAGCAAATAGGCGGGCTCAGTGGCGTGCACAAGGGGGGGGGGGGGGCCAGGGGGGCTCGAGGTCCGTCGGTAAAGTGCCCTTGCGGTCCGGTGCCCTCGGTCTGCGATTTCTGCCGAGGGTAGGGGTGTTCGATATAATAATTTTTGATCATGGACGATAAAAATGTCTCCAAGACCTGCTTTTTTGAAGAAATATTGTAGTATCCTGCTACAGCGCACATTCTATCAGCTGCAGTTCTGGCGCAGCCGTCTCTATGTACTGTACAACGTGACATACATTCACATCAGTGTTAACTCAGCGGTAAAGTTGCTCTCACGGGACACTGCACTTATTCACAATCACAAAAGTACATTATTTGCATCTGCTTTAAAGCCTTGCCGGTTAAACGTTTCATTCACGCGCTGGTCAGACATGCGCTTTTTTCTGAGCACATACACCCAAAGCGCGCGCACGAAAAAGTCCGTCAGACAGCGCCTGATTACTGAACTAAGTTATCTTTTGTGCTAATACTGTCAAAACACACAAGGTTTACATATAGACTCAGTTGGTTATGTCTAAAATGAACGTAAACAGCTGAGAGAAACGGATGCGTGCCTGTATATTTGATGGGAGCAGGTCTTAAAGGGACAGTACTAAACATGCTGCCGACTGTAGTTAAAGGGATAGTTCACCCTAAAATTTTATTTCTGTCATTATTTACTCACTCACATGTTGTCCCAAACCTGTATTAATTTCTTTCTTGTGCTGAACCAAAAAAAGATATTTTGGAGAATCTGGGTAACCAAACAGTTGCTGACCCACACTGACTTTGATAGTAGGAAAAAAAATACTATGGAAGTCACTGTGGACCAGCAACTGTTTGGTTTTCCACATTCTTCAAAAGAGCATTTATGTTTAGCAGAAGAATGAAACTCATTGAGGTTTAAAACAACTTTTGATTGAGTAAATGATGGTATAAAAATAACCCTATTTGGTAACACTTTATTTTAGGGTCTCTTAACTAGTTGCTAATTAGCATTCATATTAATAGAATATCAGCCATTTATTAGTAGTAATTAAGCACATATTAATGCCTTATTCTACATGACCTTATTCTACATCCCTAATCCTACCCAACACCTAAACTTAACAACTACCTTACTAACTATTAATAAGCAGCAAATTAGGAATTTATTGATGGAAAAGTCATAGTTAATAGTTAATAAGTGTTCCCTATTCTAAAGTGTTACACACTGTTTTTATTTTTGGGTGAATTATTCCTTTAATGTTAATAAAACACCAAACACAAAGAGAAAAATCACTCACTACTCTTGACTGAAAAACTTTAATACAGTTGCTTTAATAGGAATCAGTCTATATAATGTTTTATTTTTATATTTGTTCATTCAGTTTCTTGAATGCTCCTGCTAAATACACCTATTGTAGCCTACCTGAAAATAAAACACTGTTTATTTTATTTGTATATTGTGTGTATTTGTAATGTGTATCTTTGTTCTAATTTTTTAATAACAAAGATAAAATAATGACAAAGATTTTTATCTTCACCCACTTTGGCCTAAATATCGACCATCCTTTTTATATTTTGTTTCCTTAAAAGGCTGTCCTTATAATAAGGAAATTAGTTTGGCTGTAATGCTCAAACAACTTGCAAAATAGAAAAACCAACATGATAAAGAATCGTGATAAAATCGTGAATTGTGATATTTCTAGAAAAAAAAAAGTTGTGATATGATATTTTTGCCATATCGCCCACCCCTATAGCCGAGGGGGACCAAACCCATCACCCAGCCCAATCCATCCACAACCAACCAACCCCCGGGTCCGGATTATGCCCTTGTAACGCCATTTCGCCCCTGCCCCTCCGGAGGCCTGTGCACGCCACTGGGCGGGCTTGTGTACCCCCTGGCAGTTTTTCTGTTATTGTATTACGCTATAATTGTTAATAAAGCTTAAAAAAAAGAAAAAAAGTTAGCGACACTATGGCAGCGCTGGAGCCACACTCCACATTAATCATGGAGTTGTTCAAAACCGGTATGACACACGCTGAAATTTCCTGCACACTGAAGCAGATGAATATCGTAGACTGCTCGGAAAGAAGCGTCAGAAGATTTTGTTCTAACTTTTTTTCTTTTTTTTAAGCTTTATTAACAATTATAGCGTAATACAATAACAGAAAAACTGCCAGGGGGTACACAAGCCCGCCTATTTGCTCGCAGAATAATTTCCGGGTGACGCACAACCCAGCAATTAAATATTAAAAACAGATTCTGTTGTGCGGACCCCTTTTCAATTTTGTATTTTTGATCCAAAACGAAATTTTAAAATATGAAAAACAAGACAATTTTCATTTTACGTTTCTGATTCAAAATCAAATAACAAAAAAACCAATCAGATTTTCATTTTTTGATTTTCATTTATCAATTGAAAATGGAAAGGACGAATGATACACGGATTCATAACATACAGTAAGCAAGTGAACTTTACTTTACTTTTACTTTTACTTTTAGTCATTTAGCAGACGCTTTTATCCAAAGCGACTTACAAATAAGAAAAAGTAACAAACAAAGTCAAAACTCTGTAAATACTATATAAACACACACATTTAAGAAAATAAAGAAATTAAAAATGACAAATGCATACAACATTTCAAAAACTAAACATTTAAATGAAAACAAAGAAAGTAACACTAAAAACAACTTAAAATGTTAAAACAACAAAAGGTATGAGTATAATAATGCTTCTAACAGAACACTAAGCCAAACACCAAAAAACAACAACATGTGTATGTACAGCCACACACACATACATATACATACATAAAAATAAATTCAATATATATATTATTTCATTTCCATGTAGTATGAAGTACTAAAATAACTAAAATTAAATAAAACTATAACTTAATAAACAACCAATACAGACATCAACACTGAGCCAAACATACTTGTTTTAAAAACAGCAACAACTTACTAACACATAGTAAGAAATGGTTATAAAAACTGAAACAGAAGTGAAACAAGTAGTAGGAAAGAGGAAAAATTAAAGTGATACTTATATCCTTTGTCGGTGTCCCTGCCCGGTGGAGTCGCACGGTAGAGTCGATGGTCTTTACTCTTTACTTTATCTTTACTCTTCGGTCTTCACACGACGGCTACCATGACCGCTGCCGCGGTAAACTAAGCTTTTTTTTTTTTTTTACTTATATTTCATATTCATCATTTCACGTTATCACATACTGGAATAATTCCATATGGTTTGTAATAAAATCGTTATTATAAAAAAGTTATTTTATTAGTTTTTTAAATTATATCTATAGTTTTTATAATTCTTGTTTCTTAATATAGAACTAAAACTAAAAGAAATTGGGAAATTATGATAGCTGAAATTATTTTATTTCAAGTAAAAAACATGTTTAATTTTTAATGAGACTAAGAGTGAAGATTAATGATCTGTGCTAATTTGTCATAAAAATCAATCAAACAATCTATACAAACTATACATTATCTGCTAATCTAATCAAATCAGTTATAATAATAACATAAAAATGATCATTTTTCTCTTGCAATAAATAAACTGTCTGTTCTGAAACAAAGTGCATTGCAGCTGAGATTGGAAAAATAAAAAGTCAAAAAGTTCTTTCAATCTCCAGTGTTTGACTTTATTGGATCTTAACAGGGCTGGTGACATTAAACTAGCAGGTTTCTAACAGATGTTGTCCTCTCTGCATGCAGCACAGTCCAGAAAAGCCACGTAACAGTGAAACAAGCAAAACAGTGTAAAATCGGCACGTATGAAAAGGTATAAAATTGCACATTTGCAGAACAGCCACATTCCTAAATCAGAATCAGATGCAAAAACACAAATATCAGACGTTCAGTTCACAGACCAGCAGTGACACATGAAGAAGCTTGGCACAAATATACAATGTAATACAGAAAATCACAAGTCACGTTAAAAAACATATCTTACATTGAGAAATGTAACAAACACCATCCATAATAATGCAATGCATCAAAATAAATGATTTGCGGCAACAGTAGACAGCAGATGAACAGATAATATCAACAGGCATAAGGTCACATGACAGTTTGCAGGTAGGTTTTATTTAAAGCTGCTCTATGAAAAGGCCGCAGTCTTACTGAAGGAGGCTATCTGACACTCTGTGACATGTGCAACGGCGTCAGCATCTCCTCAAAAATGGCCCCCTTCACGTTGGAGCCCCGCAGGTTCGCCTCCTGAAGGTCACAGCCGGACAGGTCACAGTTCTGTTTGACAAAAAAAAATAGATGTGAAAAACACAAGACTATATGACAAACTACAATACAATTCTGAGACAAAACCGATGTTTGCTCACCTCCAGATCGGTTCCTGCCAGAGTGGCCCCACGCAAGTTACAGTTCTTGAGTTTGGCGTTCTTCAGCGTGGCCACGCGGAGGTTTATACCCGTCATCTGACTCCCCTCCATATCCACCCCCTTTAGATTGGCTCCTGTGAGGAAATGACAGGCATTACGTACTGGGAATATGAGATCCAAGAGAAGCAGTTCAGAAGTCAAGTGTGCTCATTTTACCCTCTAGATTTGCTTTGAGTCCTGCGGGATCTTCAAAATTACAGCCTTTGAGAGATGCCCCTTCTGCATTGGTGCAAAGCATTTTCACGCCCTGTAAATTGGCACTCTGGGAAACACATGCAAAAAGACCAAATCAGTGTCACAGACAGACATAAATGCAGGAGAAATGCTAGAACAAAAGGAGCCAAAGGGTGAGAGTGGGTGAATGAGAAAAAAGCATTAAAAATAGAAATAAAAACACATAAATAATATTTTGCATTAATAAAACAAAGCCTATTTTAACAATAAAGATTTTCATGACAATTAAGCACATTTTCCTCCAAAATGTGGCATTTTCCTTTATTTTTTTGATAATAGTTGCTATTATTCTCTGCAATGATTTTAATTAGTTTATCAGTTTGATTTGATTTACTTTAATATAGTAGAATATTTTTTGTAATACAATGATTTTCTTTTTTAAATCAGCAAAATTTAAGGCATGACAACAAATACCATCATAAACATCAGTCATTTTTTAAAAGAAATTAATACTTCAATTCAGCAAGGATGTATTAAACTGATTGAACGTGACAGTAAAAACATTTATAATGTTACAAAAGATTTCTGAAAAAAAAAAGTATCAGTTTTCACAAAAATATTAAGCTGCACACTGATAATAATTGAGCAGCAAATCAGCATATTAAGCAAATTAAGCTTTGCCATCTTAGGAAAAAATTACATTTTAAAATATATTAAATTATATATTTTTAATCAAATAAATTCCAAACTTTTGAACCGTAGTGTAAATATTTGAAATATTATTTAAAAATCACATTTAAATAATATAACTTTTATTTCAAATTAAAGTAATAAGACTTTGCTAACTGTAACTAAAAATAATGTAAAAAATACGTGAATAAATTTTCATGGTCCAAAAAATAGGTCTAACTTTCTTTAAGGAAAATTTGTTTTTCTTTTGATTTTGGGGTAAAATATGATACGGGCCCACCCCTGACAGCTACATCCTTACGTCTAGATTGGCATTGGAGAGGTCTGCTCTCTCCAGGTTGGTACCACAGAGGTTGGCGTGTGTGAGGTTACAGCGGCTGAGGTTGGCCATCTTGAAGTTGATGTAACGGAGGTCAAGACGAGAAAGATCCGCCCCACTAAAATTTAGGCCCTAGGAGAAACAGTTCACATTGAGATAATGCACAATAAAATAGTCAAAATGCAAAGATTCAGTTGCTTCCCACCTGACATCTAAGTTCTGATTTAGTTGGAGTGGCAAGCAGAAAACGCACAAACTCTTTGCGGGAGATGGGTGAGTGATCGTCAGGAGGCTGAGAATTCTGAAGCAGGACAAAACAGCCATTATTGTTATTTATTGCCATAATAAATAAGTCAAATTTCACCTTTATGTAACTTCTTCAGCATGTTTTTACCTTAATAACACCTTCAAGCTGCTCAGCAAGACGTTCGATTCCAAAGAAACGAGCTTCTTCAAGCACGCCTGCATAAAATAAAGTGCCGCAGGTACTCATTTCATATGCAAAGAGATTAGACAATCATAACAGAGCTCATTTACATATTAGAATGTCAGTTACAAAACTGTAAAGGTACAGTACCAGAAGCAGTATATATATCAGAAAGAAGGAGGAAAATGCTCAAGGAAAACTAAATTATGATGGTTTTCAGTAACAACCCTTAGGAAACACATAAAATGCTACAAAATGGTACATGTCTGTACTGTCTTACCCAGCAGATTGATGCCATCATTGATAATGAGCTGTCCATGTCTCAGGTAATTTAATATGGGCTCAAAGTAATCTGGACTCCGATCAATGAGATATGCCCCTTGCTCGTCCTGTTTGTTTCCCCAAACATCTACCGGGAAATGACAGAAGAAAAAGTGCAGTATGAATAAATGCAGTAAGGCTACACATGCACAAATTATATTTTGAACATTAGACAGAAAAATCACTGGTTCAGTCCTCACCCTTGTCTCTGAACATGTGAGCCAACATGCTCTCTGGTTCTTTGACCAAAGTGCTCCTAACAACCACAGAAAAGTGTTGAAGTATTAGATTTAGCAAACAGAACCGCTCTAGATTAAATGGGTAGAGTGGATGAATGTCACAAAAACATCAAAATACATTAAATTAAATAAATAAATAAATAAAAACTTGCATCAATAAAATTTGATGACATAATTTTCATTACAATTAAGCACATTTTCCCCCATAATTCCTTTAACTGTAGTGCTAAGTTGCTGGCACTTTTTAATATAAAGGGCCAGTTGGATCTAACTATACTAAATGAAAATACATTACATCTTTTAAAAATGTGAATAATATATAATATATATATACATATATATATATATATATATATATATATATATATATATATATATATATATACACATATATATATTTTTTTTTCATTTCAGTGCAAAAAAAAAGTTAAAACAAAAATATAAATTATAAAAAAAAATGTAAAAAAAAAAATAAAATAAATAAAAAAATAAATAAATAAAATAATGATATGCTTCAATGACATGTTTTTTCCTATTTTTTCCCTGCTCCTGTGATATGGCGTGGTGGTTTGGTTAGGCCATCTCTGCTGTAATGAATTCAAAGATTTTCATTTTTTAATAATTTCCATTATTTTCATCAATAATTATCATTAGTTATACTCAAGATTGTAATAAAGTAAAAGATTTTTGTAATACAATTATTTTTTGATTAAATCAGCATATTTAAAGGCAAGACAACAAATATAATCAAATAAAAATAATATTTATATTAATTTATATTTATCAATTTTACTATTATTTATATTAAAGTTGATCTATTTAAATACTTACATTCGAATCATATATTTTATTCCAAAATATAGTAATGAGAACTAAATGTTTGTGCTTACTTGTCATGAAAATAATGCAAAAAAATTGATTATGACAGTTGTGATGGTTTAGATTATGGATTACAGTTCATGAGATTAGTATGATCTGTTTTGACATCACCGTGTGGTTGTGAACCGTCTGCCTCCCACATTGAGGGTGATCCAATCTGTGTGTGCCCAGGAATGAAACTCATGCGGACTCTCTAGGCTATCTGGTGGATCTGTAGAACATTATTTAATTAAGACAGATTAAGGCAATTGAAGACATATTTAAGACAAGCACACACAAAATCTAAATTGTAATATCAAACTCACCAACAAAAGAATCTCCTTCTGATATATACAAGACATCATCATCTCTGTACGAGAGAAATACCAAATGTTTTATGTTTATGACAATATACACATGTAAATATACATGTTTCATACACAAGAGAACTAGTTATTGTTCTTACCTGATGAGGGCTATATCATCAATAAGACCTCCTTTCTCATTGTATATGTTGGCAGCTTTTATTCCAAATTTTGTGCTTGCAACTGACAGTAGATCAGCTAGAGTTCCATAAACTGCCACCACCTGACGTAAAAGTAATGAAAGGACCAACAACATGCTATTTATACAGCAAATATGCCTAGAATTATCTACTAGCCAGACAACAGATAACAAAACACACTCACCTTGCCATTGTGTGAGATTCCATTTACAAACAGCGTGACTCTTCTCATATCCGAGGTTGTAATGTGACTCTTCAGTGTCTAGTTTTATTGTTTTTAAATTCCACGTTACTGTAAATCATCAAAGAATTTCCGACTATTGCAGAAGACTGTTTACTTCCGTCATTACTGCAGCCAATCAGAGATTTTGAAAATAGAGCGCGGCAGGGCAGTTCCACCATATGAGTTCCACAGTGTCCAAGGTGGGCCGAACGTCTTCTCTGATTGGGCAGGTACGATGGGGCTAAATAATTTTGTTTTTCTGTACTCTGGATTTACGTTTCAGTGCACACTGACATTTTTCTCGTGTCGTTATTTAAGACAAAATTATTGTCAAGACCGCTTATGAAGTAACACGTAGATGACTATATCACGTGGTACTTGTTACTTTTCTCAGCGCTGGTCGTGATAGCCGAATCACAGTGGTTTACAGTTACTTGATGTATTTTTACAATCGTTTTATTTCTATTTGTACGTCAGGTATTGATTACTGGGACTGATTTAACAGATTATATTTTTTGTGTGTTTAATTTTCCAGTAAGACGAAAAAATAGTTCAATGGAGAATTCGGCTTTTTGAGCCGTAAAGAAAACGTGTTTGAATGGACGTCTTTAGAAAACATGTTTTGTGACTTTTACGATATTTCACAATCAATAATAGCAATTATTAACTCTAATGTTTTTATATAATTTCAATGTAGTAGATTTAGGGACTTGATCTACTCTCTCTAGAAATATGAGTTTTTGGTGTATTACAAAGTCACACTAACTGTGAATGTGACAGAACTTCAGCAGTCTGAAAACCACTGTTAACTACATCAGCAAAAATGCACAAGCAGACAAGCACTTACACTGCTGTTTGTGTTTACATAACGCACAGAAGCTTGTTTCAGACAGCATTAATTTATTTATCATACTGAATTTACAAAATTAAAAGAAAAAGCAACAATTGAAGAAACAGGTTTGTACATTTGAGTCCTTTTTGTCGTTTATTTTTAGTTTTTTTTTTAACAGTTTGAATAGCAATCCACTGTACACAAGGCTTATGATATTTCTATATCTTTAAAAAGAAAAACAACCAAGATGCTCTGACTTTCCAATGACGACAGTGGAGTAAGGCGAATCTTAAGTTGGACAAACTGGACTTAAACACAACCCTGCTACCCCATCATCCCATTAGAGAGCAGCTCTCTTTCAACAAACACTACAGAAATACTAGTGCCAGAAGAGCTTCTAAATCCATTCGGCCACCCTCTGCCTTCGATAGCCACGTCGATGAGATTTACACTGAAATAACACACAATCTCAGTCGTTCTGTTGAGTTCATGCACTAATCTGGAATTCGGGGAGAGTCTGAATTTACATCAAAATCGTGCCACAATGATGAGACGTCTCATGGCAACGTAAAACTCACTGGACGACTTCATTAAAGCTTCAGTCAACAGCTCTGGTTCTCGAGTTAACAATATGAGGATCATGGGAAATGTTCAGAGGATAAACTTAACTCATCAAGTCAATTTTTGTGCGGTAACAACTATGCTTTACAACTTAAAGCTGACAAACATAATTCTAAGAGCACCATTTCAACAAAAAGACAGTAAACAACTTGAAAATGTTCCTTAAAGCCGCCCCTTTTCATAAACCGATGATTCCATGTTAAAATGTGCTGTATACTAATAATAACACTTGCCGACATTTGAAGCAGCGATAAATCTAGCTACCTACCGAGTACTTCGTATTTCAGTATACATTAATTAGTTCCCTTGAGCTATATAGAGTGGTTTCAGCCTCGAGACGGTCAAGGGGAGGGACACAGACAGGAAACACAGTAGTGTCCATTACAGTGAATCGTTGTAGTGGTGAGCGATGCCTTTTTCTATCGTATACGCTCGTCATTAACAAATAAGAAAAAAATACTACGCTGAGAACTGCCACATTTAAAGAAAATGATCGATCTCTTCGGTTCTGGAATGAAATTCTTACAACAGAGTAAAACATTCACCTTCATGTTTCAATAGAATAGATATGACAATATCATACAGGGCAGGGTACATAGTGTAATAAATATCTAAGCGCTGAATTGAAGCATTGGCTTTAAATGAAATAATAGTTAACAGTATTGACTGATGCCCTGAAAAGCCTTTTTTCTGTGTTTGATGGGTGCAGAACGGGCAAGGGATGCCCGGTCGCATCCTGCCCCAGTGCCACTCATCGGGTGTCCCGAACGAGAGCTGGGCAGGGGACACGGAAGGCATGCCTTTGCTGCGGATAAGAGGCCCGGCAGGTTCGCTGTCGGGACAGGTGGGGAGGGAGGGAAAGAGGGAGGGCAACAGAGGGAGGCCAAGCGAGAGAGGAGAGGGATGTGAAACCGCAGAGGTGAGGGAGGCTGGTGGCCTTAAACCCCATTAAAATGTTTTCCGGTGGATGGCACGAGCGCGATCTTCCTCGTATTCCTTCTTGGAGACCCACATCTTCTTAAAGGTGTCGAGTGAAGCCAGGATAGATCCCCTACACAAAGGAAAAACCATATGAAAAATTTGATTTCAGTTCAATGAAATTTTAGTTTTTTTGTCATTTTGGTATTGCAATTTTAGTGCTTCAACTTCAAATTTAATTAGTTTAAACTAGTTTAAACATCTAATATTTTTTATTTTTAAATATCTAAAAAAATATATTTATTGCATTTCATTCAAATGCTTTAACAGTTTTA
Source organism: Tor tambroides (assembly GCA_021397915.2). Taxonomy (NCBI): domain Eukaryota; kingdom Metazoa; phylum Chordata; class Actinopteri; order Cypriniformes; family Cyprinidae; genus Tor; species Tor tambroides. The sequence continues at coordinate 16,746 of JAFVLL020009596.1, read as the reverse complement.
GTTAACAATAATAACCCGAAACCATGATTTTTATATAGGAATATAAACTTTTAAAGAAAAGTATTTATTTTAAATATAAACCTTTTGTAACATTATAAATGTCTTTACTGTCATGTTTGATCGATTTAATTCATTCTTGCTGAATAAAGGTATTAATTTCTTTAAAAAAAAAAAAAAAAAAAAAGGTTGTGTAACTGTTTTACGTAACATAGGCCTATATATACTTTGTTCTTACCCTATCCATGTTGAATAAAGTCTCTCCTGTGGTGCAGATATCTGAAACAACAAGAACAACAAATATTTAAAAACACAGTTCTCACACCAAGCTAACATTTCTTAGCTGTGGCAGAGTCACCTTAATTTTAACATCTTTGGGTGCCAGTTTCTTCACTTCGCTTAACAACCGGTCTCCAAAACCTGCGAGGAACAAAGATAGAGTTTCAGTTCTGTAACTGGATGGAGAACTGAAAGATGCTTTCGACTGATCTCTTCGCTCTACCTTTGAGGAGTGTTGAGCCTCCAGACAGCACTATGTTAGAGAAGAGCGTGCGCCGCAGATCCATGTCTGACTTCTGAATGGCGAAGGCCAGCACCTCATGAATACCCTCGCTCTCGTCTCCAATCAGATCAGGCCTGAAGAGAAGCTCAGGAGCCCTGAACCTCGCTGGGCCAATCTGCAGGAGATAAACAGCTATGAGTAACACATCAAGTCATCAAGCAGTGTGAAATTAAAATGGACTCTATTTACTTTCTTATTACACAATTCTGGTGCCAGCATGAGCGAGTTATCAGTCCATTTTATCGCAAAGAAGAAAAATATGCCACATTATGAAAGGTTCTGAATGCCATTTCATGTTGACTTCAGGAAGAACCTGAACTGAACTTCCACTGAATGTCAATAAAACCATGATATGATGTGTAATTTTAAGACTATATTATCATACACTAACATAAACGAGTGATCTCAATCTTACATCTAGAGTGCTTCCGTCGGGGAGTGTGTATTGTGCTTTTTCAGTTTCTAGAGTTTCATCCTTCTGGGGGTTGAGGGAAAGGTAGCAGGCTCTCTGGAAAACAAAACAGCATTTGTTTTCATCCTTTCAAATCTGGATTATAACTTCCATCAAGAAGGAACTGCAAAGAACATGTCAAATAAATCCAGATCTGGAGTCTCGTACCTCCTTGATGGTGCGCACGACCTCAAACTCTGCAGAAGTGTGGAAATCGTAGCCTTCCTTGCGCAGGAGAAGGCGGAGGTATCGGGAGACGTCACGTCCGGCGATGTCCACGCGCATGATGGAATGTGGAATGGCGAATCCCTCGTATATGGGGACAGCGTGTGTCACACCATCACCGGCGTCCAGGACCACACCTGTGGTTCGGCCTGTGGCGTATCTGTCAGACAGGAAACGTGTTTGCATGAGAGAGGGAATAGGAAGTGTGATATCAGGAAGAATGAAATTCAAAGCGATGAACTCACAAACTGAGCACAGCCTGCATGGAGATGAACAGTGCGGGCACATTAAAGGTCTCAAAGAACACCTCAGCCGCCCGTTCACGGTTTTTACTGGGGTTCAGTGGTGCTTCGGTCAACAGTACAGGATGCTGTGAGACACATTAAAAATATAAAAGTCAGTGAAGACAGTGTTATTATTGTTCATTTAAACTATAAAAAATTGTTTATGGTAACTGAAATGAATCTGAGATAAAATTAAATATAAGGTTACACTTTAAGGTGATGTTGCTACAGTAAAATTATGAAATAATTACTAAATAATATTAATGAACTACATGTAGTCACTATAGGGTTATGGTTATTGTTAGGGACTGGTTTAGGGTTAGTTACTACTGTAATTACGCATAATGTACTATTATTGCTATGGTAAGTACATGTAACGTAAATAAAATAAATATGAGATTGAAAAATATAAACCAAAAAAAACAAACGAAAAAAAAGAAAAATGAAAAAAAAATTAGTCAAATTTAAAATGCTGCCTTTGAAAACTAACTGAAATAAATAACTTTAGTTTGAAATACTAATATTACTAAAACTGTAATAAAAACGAATTTAAAAACAAATATAAAGATAAAAACCTATTATATATATATATACATTTCTAATTCCAAATAGATATATAAAACCGTACCTCCTCGGAGAAGGTCTGCAGCTGTTCCTTTGAGTACACATACTGCCAGATGCGCTCCATGTCATTCCAGTCTTTCACAATACCGTGTTCCATAGGATAGCGGACAGACAGCAGCCCCCTGTGTTCCTGAATATAGATTGGAAATAAAAAAAACACAGTATGTTTTTACATTATTATAACACAAGACAGCATGAAATCAAAACTATTTGTCCAAGTTATAATAACTTTTCTTTTCAGATGACATACATAAAATAAAGTCCCACAAAATATTATTTCTGGCTAAATATTGTGACACATTACGAAAGCTGACTGCATTGTGAATGTCATTTCATATTGTCTTTAAATCAAAGAAAAAAATCTTAATAGAGACACATTCTTCAATTAAAATAAAAAGGTTTACCTCAGCTTTGGGTCCAATGAACAGATCACCCTCAAGGGCACCAGCCATCACCCGAACATGCTTGGGCCGCCCCACACTAGAAATAAACCATTCTAGTTAATATCAGATCACATTCACATTACTAAAATGGGATTTTCACTAACAAATGCCAGTATTTATAGAGACAAAATGCATAATATGATCATATGACAAATCTGATGATAGCTAATATTATTACACCAAAAAAAAAACCCAATATTTACCTTAAAACTGTTTAGCAAGTTTGGAGTTGGTAAGAATTTTTAATGTTTTTGAAAGAAGCCTCTTATGCTCACCAAGGCTGCATTTATTTCAGTAAAAACTGTAATATTATTGCAAATTAAAATAACTGTTTTATATTTAAATGTATTTTAAAATGTAATTAATTCCTGTGGTGCAAAGCTGAATTTTCAGCATCATTACGCCAGTCTTCAGTGTCACATGATCACATGACCCCAACCTTTTGAAAGCTACTCCAATATAGTAATATCAATATAATGGTTACTTACTAATTTGGGAAACAGTATTTAGGGATCTGATCTCCAGCAAAGCCAGCCTTAATAACTCCAGACCCCTGAAAGAGAAATTGTAAAGTAATTTAAAAACTATGATATGGCTTACAATTGTCCAGGAAGGTGGTTCAAAATAAACTTGAACTATAAAAGCTCAAACAGTGAATGTGTTGTAAAATGAATCATCCAATGATCTGATCCCTCCTTGTTTGTTCTTGAGTCATGAGACAGAGCTAGAGGGAGCAATAAGAAACCCAACCAGCTACAGACTCCAGAAGAGTCACACTGCGAGAAAACAACCTAATGTTTCACTAAATATCACTGAGAGTTAGTAAGTTTTCATCATTTTAGCAACCTGTCAAACTGACACATTCAGGCTTTGAGATCTCCCACCTTAATTCTGATTAACAGTTGAGGCTTACTAGTGTTCTATCTATAGCTTCTCTCTTTTGGCTTTTATTAAAATTCACTTTCTAACTATTATTAACTATTTCATACTAATAACTGTGCCTGTATATATAAGGCGGGGTCACAGCCAGCCATCTTAGCAACAATAACAACTCCAGCTCAAATACAGGATTTTATCTGAAAGATATTCTTTGACAACCATGCATCTTGCAGTATTTGGTTAATATGTACAACGTGGAATCATTTATTTGAAGTTTGAGAGACTGATTCAAAGCCCCACTGAAATGAATGACAAATCAGCTTTATAGCGATGCATCATTCTGAGCAGCTAATGCTTCAAGATATCGCAATTAAGACATATACACTGTTCTGCTTTACATAATGGAGACAATCAGACGTGCATCAGACTGTGCACATTATTATCTAAATAAATAAAATCCTAAACACATTTCATTTAGCATTGGCCGGCTAGCGCAGGCTTTGGCACAATAGCATTAGCTTTAGCCTCTTAGCACAGACTGGGTGTGGAGGGCTGCTGACATCATACTCACATTATCAATCACAACCGGCTGGTTGGCTATAATATCATACGACTCCATGTTCAGCCTGCGCTTGGGTGCGTTTTTCGGTCAACTCGTTTGCAAGAAGCACCGTTTATGATTTTCTGTTCATGTAAATAAAAAATAACCGTCGCTGCTTGCCAGTATAACCACAGGCTGAGCGGTGATGCGTCAACCGAACCACACTGTGGAGGGAGCCAATCAAACCCACATAACTAGGAGATGAGTGACAGCTCACTTAGCCAATAGCCATTGGATTCGCAGGCGCAGTTTCACAACCTCCTATTTTTGCGATATGTTACATTTTTTTGAAAGTGTATAATTTTATATATTTATTTATGTGTTTTTTTTTTCAAATATATGTCTTTAATTCAGTGATTTTATTTTTGATGAGGAGCAGATTGCAGAGTGGATGCTTTAAAAATCATAATAAAAATCGAATTTGCGTATTTAACAATTATCCAATACACTTACTTCACTTTTTAGTTTTATACGTGTATGGTCTTTCAAGAAGTGAGACAATAAATAAATAAAAAATACGTGGTTGAACCACACATCAAACGAAGCGCAAGTAAGGGACATTTATTTTGACATACGGAAGTAGCTTATCCGGAAGTTGTTCTTCATAAGGTTGTTGTTCTGTCCTCCGAGAAATTGAAAGTGTCAAATCAGCCAGAGATCTAAACTAAACGCATATCAGAAACATTTACATCTACGACACATCTTCAGGTGAGGATCTACATTTGAATTCGGTTAACAATGTTGCCTGAATGGCAGGTTTCGGTATGTTTATAGCTGTTAAAACTTCCATAAACTTTAATGTTTGGTTAGTTTAATGCGAGTCATTCCATGTGAAAATAGTGCTGAATTGAAACATAATTTAAATTTTAATTTGTTAAGTGAGAAATATACACTGACATGGCATTTATATGTAACTTGGGCCTGATTAAAAACTAAAATACGCAAATAATAATATAAGAAGAAAAAACATTTATTTTGCATCTTTCATACAAAGTCAGAGTTAGAAGAATAAATATAATTAGCATGTTATGTATCATACCATGTCGTATACTGTAATAATAAAAACAATTTGTATTGAATTATTTTGTAATCCCTGTAACAAAAATGGTGCTGATCACCAAACATTTTATGCGTTTTGCTCCAGTTATTAATTTTACTTACAGTAGAAGTGTTATTGAATGAACATAGTGATGTGATATAGCAAATTTAAGTATTGCATTCGAGACTAATGGTCTGTGTTAACAGGTCTTGTACATTGAGCCTGCACTGGCTCACTCATGGTTGAGCTGAAGAGCGTGGATCGAACCTGACACAAGATGGCCTGTGTAGATGAACCTCCAGAGAAGTGAGTTTCTCCATTAGCTGTGAATCATCACAGTACTGGTTAGCAGAACTAATGGTCACTGATAATCTGTTGTCCAATGACAGGCACTGCTGGGTGTGTTTTGCTACGGAGAAGGAGGATCGAGCTGCAGAATGGGTCAGCCCGTGCCGGTGTAAGGGCTGCACTAAGTGGATCCACCAATCTTGCTTACAGCGATGGCTGGATGAAAAACAGAAGGGAAACAGCGGAGGAGCTGTCAGCTGCCCGCAATGTGGCACTGAATACCGGATAGTTTTCCCCAAAATGGGTGAGTATTTGCACTTCACCTTTTTTTGAAGGGAAACTCATTGATTCCTCTTTTGTTGTATGTTTTTTCCATGGATTCTCGCATTATTGCATACTTGTAATGCACCAAATATTTTGGATAATTAGCTCCTGATAAAAGTGTAGTATTCTCAGCACTGCTTTGCAGTTAACTAAAGCTATTAAAAATCATTTTTATTGACTGAAATAAAGTTGAAATAAATTAAAATACAAATAGTAGATAAAATCTTGGCAACAGAAATAAAAAAGTTGAAGTTGAAGTGCTAAAATTAGTCAAGTTAAAATTAAAATAAATGAAAGCTAAATGGAAATATAAAAAAAGTACAAAAACTAATAAAAATTAAATTAAAATTAAAAATGTTGTTTTGGCAAATAACTAAAATAAAACTGAAGTACTACAATTATTAAAACTAAAACAGAAATACAAATAAAGCTAAATAGAAATATTAAAAAACAAAAACTGATAAAAATGCTAAAAAAAACGAAAATTAGAAATGAAATAAGTGGAAGTTGAAATACTAAAATCATTAACTAAAACTGAAATAAAATAAAGTAAATAAAAGCTTTATAAAAATATAAAAAAAACAAAAACTAAAATGCTAAAAAAACTCAAATTAAAAATAATTTTAAGCTAAGTAATAATATAATATTAACAATAACAATATAAAAATACAGAAATATACTTTTTAATATATACACTCTCTCACACACACACACACATATTAAATAAACTATAAAAAATATTATAAAAATGACAAAAGCACATAACAAAATGACTAAAACCTAGGCTAAAATGAAAATATAAAAATAAAAGTTAATTCAATTTTGTAGCTAAACTTTACCATTTAACTTTACCATTTAAATGATTATATATTTAATTTTTGACAAACTAGCTCAGAAAATGTGACAAAAGTGCCCAGAATTCTGTGTGGGTTTGCTAATGACGAATATTCTGTTTGGCTGTTATTCTGTTCATTTAATGGGGAAGTGTTAAGTGTGTGGTTTTGTCTCTCGTCCAGGGCCTGTGGTGTACTTCCTCCAGCAGGTCGACAGAGCTCTGTCCAGGGCCAGTCCGTTTGCCGCGGCTGGAGTCGTGGTGGGCACCGTCTATTGGTCGGCCGTCACTTATGGTGCTGTCACGGTTATGCAGGTGTGTTAAAAACAGGAGGATGAGAGGAGCTTGGCTCATCTTGGCACTTTCGAACACGTTTTCTTCTCTCTGTTTTCAGGTGGTGGGCCATAAGAAGGGTCTGGATGTGATGGAGCGTGCCGATCCTCTCTTCTTACTCATGGGTTTGCCCACCATCCCTGTCATGCTGGTACTGGGGAAGATGATTCGCTGGGAGGATTATGTGGTGCGGCTTTGGCAACGACACTCCTCTAAGCTTCAGATCTTCAGTGGGCTTTTACCTGGTATGTAGAAAACAGGGTTAAACAAGGCAATAGTTCATCCCAGTGTTGTTATTGTTAACCAAATCTAAAATTATTTTTTAAAAGAAGTTTTCATTTTCATTAATTAATAAAAAATTATTTTTAATCAGATGTAAAATAAAATGTGACAAAATAAACGTTTTAACAAAAGTTAAAAATAAACGAAAGCTAAATATTATTTTTTTAAATAAATATTCTAATGTTTATTATACTGTAATAGTATGTAAATTAACCTAAAACTAAAATGAAAGCTAAATAAAAAAGTAAATAAAAACTAATAAAAATGACAAACACACATCATAAAATGACTAAAATTAAAATGAAAACTAAAAATAAAGGCACATTCATTGAAGTATTGAAATTACTAAAAATTAAATACAAATAAATTAAGATAAATATAATTGTTTTTGTAATAAAACAAAAACTAATACAAATGACAAAAGCACATAGCAAAATGAATCAAATTAAAATGAAAACTAAAAGGCAAATTCATTGAAGTAATAAAATTACTAAAAATGAAATACAGATAAATTAAGCTAAATATAATTGTTTTTAATAATGAAAACTAGTAAAAATGACAAAAGCACATAACAAAATGGCTAAAACTAAAACGACAACGAAGACTGAAAAATTTAAAACAAAAGCTAATTTGTTGAAATACTAAAATTACTAAAACTAAATATAAATGTAAAAAAATAATCAAAATTAAAAAGCACATAACAAAATGACTAAAATGAAAATAAACACTGATAAGACAAAAAAAAAAGTTAATTCCCTGAAGTACTAAAATGTTTAAAACTGAAATCAAAATAAAGCTAAATATAAAAGTTAAAAAAATTCTACATATGACAGGCACATGAATAAAGCTTACATTTAAAATGAAAACGGAAAATATAAACATAAAAACTAATGCAAAATATTGATAACACTTTCTTCCAAAAATGTAATTTCTGACATTATCTATTCACCCAGTCATTCCAAAGCCATTTTAATATGTAAAAATATATGGTGGATAGCTCATTTTTTGGGTAAACTGTTTCTTTAAACCATCTTACCATTTTTGATTCATTGTCACAATCATACTGCAAGTTTATGCTAATAATAATAATAATAATAAATGCATAATTTTTGAAGCAAAAAACCTCATTTGTTTGTGCAGGTATGGGCCGTCCTCTGCCCCGTGCCCCAGTGGAGGGCAGTTACGGAGGAGACCATCTCTCTGTGTCTCGCACCCTATGCGGCGCCCTCATCTTCCCCTCCATCGCCAACCTGGTGGGACGCCTCCTGTTCCGCAGGGTCACATCAAACCTGCAGCGCACCATCCTGGTGAGAGTCGAGAGCGCTGAGAGTCTACCATACAACCTGGAAGTGTGAATCCTAACCCAGTTTTCTCTTCTAGGGTGGCATTGCCTTCGTGGTGATCAAGGGAGTGCTGAAAGTATATTTCAAACAGCAGCAGTACCTCATCCAGGCCAACAGACACATCCTGAATTACCCAGAGTCCGAGCGACGAGCAGACGGCACTTTTGAGGACGACAACGAAGACAGTGGCAATGAATGAAGGCGATGCACTTGAGGAAATCAACAAATGCACTGTAGTATATGATTCTCAGAATAAAGAAAGACATATTTACGGATGTTAAAGACATCATTTTTCAGCTTCACATGGCTCTAAATCAGCACAAACACATATTTGATATGTGTTACTAAAATGCAAGAATGACTGAAATTTTCATCTGTGAGAAATGTTTGTTGGGGTGTTAAAGTGCCTGTAATAGCAAAATACACCAGTAGATTGCGCCAAATGCCAAGCTGGTACCTGCACTGTGCACTGATGTCTCTGATGAAGAAGACATTGTCATTTAGGCTGCAAATGTACCAGCAGAATCATGTAAGCAGTTTGAGAATGAGTTCATTGATTCTGATTGAAGGTAATAGGCACTGGCTCTTTAATGACAAATAAAGGATAATAAACCCAGAAACTTTGACTTTGATGGTTTTAAGATGGTGGTTTACGGCAAGTGTTTTTGAGAAACATCTGGGGGATTTCACTGCAAAATTAAAGAAATAAGAAGAAAAATATGAAATATAAAAGCATTTGTTTATTTTAGGAATATTAAATAGTTTCTTGCACTAAATTTGTGACATTGTTTTCATGATAATTATGTGTATTTTCAGCCCAAATTCAAATTAATTGTAATGCATCTGTTTCTTTTTTTTTTTTTTTAAGTTATTTTCATTGTTTCTCATTATGTTAATACAGAAGAAAAACATGTAATAAATATTTAATGTAATACAATTTCAATTGTAATAAAATTAGCATAAAGGCAGTATATTAAAAGTCATGATGTACTGAAATAAAATAGAAATAAAAAAAAATATATATAGTAATAAAAACCATCATGAAAATAATTTAACAGTGCAACCAATCTTAATAGTCCTAAATATTGGATTATTTTCTTTGTGTAATACTTATTTTTCTCTTTTGATTTTGGGGTCACATATGACCTCCATGGTATTCATCCAGAAATAAAAACTGCTTTTGAAATCGGATGAATTTGATACTGAGTGAATCTTATAATTGTCTGAGAAAGAATATTGCTCTTAGGTGCAATTTTTAAAAAAAAATAAAATAAACTTGCTTACCAATGGATCCTCTGCAGTGAATGGGTGCCATCGGAATTAGAGTCCAAACAGTTGATAAAAACATCACAATAATCCACATAACTCCAGTCCATCAATTAACATCTTGTGAGTTAAAACGCTGTTAAGAGTTTGTAGAAATTAAACCATCATTGCTTTTTTGATTTAAAATTGTTGCTTCTAGCTACAATTTTTTTCCATAATGCTACTTTGTCCAGTGAAAAATTTGTCTCTTCTGAATCAGGAGAGAAATATGCACAGATCAAGCACCGTTTACAAGCAAAAACCATTCAAGTATGTGGGTGGATTTTGATGTGAGTGGACAACAGGGGATGGACTTTTTCCACTGGAGGAAGCAGTGTTGATGTCCGTGCTTTTCCCGCGGAACTGGGCTACTTTAACACTGTTGCCGCAGGTTGTTTTTCATGTCCGCAGGTAGAAGCGACCCCATTAACGTGATATTTAGCCCCTGAATGCGAATTTTACCAAGGGAACCCCTCCAAAAAACGTGTATTTTACTCCCCGGAATGCGATTTTACCGGTGGACCCTCCTTGAAATGCGATTGTGCTAGTTTTGGGCTAGTTTTGAGTAGCAATTGCGTGGGTTTTGTTGTGAAACCCTGGCAACCCTGGGAAGAAGTGTTATTACGACAATAGACTGGTATTTGTGTTTCGTACAAACACAAAACATTTTGCTTCAAAAGATATTAATTGACATGGGGTCATGTGAATTACTTGTGGATTGTGATGTTTTTATCAGCTGTTTGGACTCTCATTCTGACGGCACCCATTGACTGCAGAGGATCCATTGTGAGCAAGTGATGTGCTAAATATCTGTTCCAACGAAAAAACTAACTCATCTAGGCCTACAACTTATGGCCTGAGTAAATTTTCATTTTTGGGTGAACTCTAATAATGACGTGAAACAAGTAATGATGTTTATCTTAAATAGAAGTATTAATTATCTAGTCATGGGGAGTGAGATGTTGGGGGGGCAGAATTTTCCCGCTCCCCACTGGCGTGTTTGGCAGCCAGAGCCCTTCATTATCTGCTGTCAGCGAGCAGCATCTCGTCCTCCATGCTCTCCGGCAGGCCCTTTGAAGGAATGGCAAAGACAAGGCTGAGGAAAGGCACCCCATAAATAATCTGGCCCGCGTCTGATCTCTTATTTCTTCATTTCGAGAACGAGAGGGGAAAAGCTATGAATAATGCAAAAGTTTGCAGATGGTAAACGGCTGTCTGGGAGAAAAGACAGCAATCGGCTCACCCAAGATGACTTCATTTGAGTTTAAAAATACACCCCTGCTCACAGCCGTAGAACTGGAGCAGCACTCATCTTAATTCACACGGCATCTAAAACAGTCCTCTGGGATTGTTGTCGCCCACTTTTAAAGATCTCTGGCAAATATAACCACGGCAGACAGGCTTTGTTGAAGCTGCCAAACGTACAGTGGAACGTAACAACGTTTGTGACGCAGAAAATCCCACAGGATATAAACATCTGACGTAATACTACACACAAACAAAAGTTTTCAATCAGTATTTCATTACAGAAAGTTGTAAATAAATGCCTTGATTTTAAAGCATTTTTGCCAAATATGAAATCAAAGGATTTGGATGGCTGAATCATAGATGCATTTACATATTATGACATCCGAGATTCATGTAACAGCCTTCAAGCAGAACCCATTTTATTTTTTTTATGTTTTTAGTGGTCTGTCTTGATGCTCTACTTGAAGAGAAATGTACTTCAAGCCATATTGTGAAGTAATGAGCAAAGGAACATAAGAGACAATCTATTTGTAAGAACGACATAAAATAGCAATATTCTGCAATATGTAAAAAAAAAAAAAAAAAAAGGCAATTTCTGTGAAATACATAATGAGACTGTGACTTCAGATTTACATCTTAAATTAAAAACAACTAGAATGATAGACATATAGCCTATGTTAGGCTACTTTACATCCACATTAAAATTGTATGTCTATGGAAATACATCAACACAGCAGAACCAGAGAGGGGGGGAAAAGTGTTATCTAACCAACAGTTGGGGAAGCTACTCTGAAACTGTAGCTTGATCAGCTATATAAGCTACTCGTAAATTAAAGTAGTTAAGCTACGTTTAAGCTACCCCTCTGAAAAAGTAGCTAGCTACATACTGTCAAGCTAGCTACATTGAAACTACTTTCAGTTATTATTATTATTATTATTTTACAGTTAACATTACAAATAACTAAATAATTATTAATTAAGAATTATAATGGAGTTATAGGCTATGTAAAATATAATGAAGTTCTAAGTAAAATATCTGGGGTTTAAAACAACATACTGTAATGCAATCACGACTTCAGGTGAATTCAGGTTGATTGGGACACTTCTCCAAGCCATTTCAATGACACAAAGTGTCCCAATCGTTTGATTTTGTAACCTATCCGATACACAGAATAATAAAATACTGTTAGGCTATATACGTATTTATATGATCTTAAACTGACTCTCAAAGTGCAAAATTTCTACTAACGTAACATCAATGCAAGCACAAAACGTATGCAACTTAAACTGGATACGGAGAAGTCATGAAATAAGCAGGTTAAACTCACAGCACACGCGGTATTTACTGACTGAATGGAGACGTCAGTCATCAGTTGCACGCGTGAACACTGCGCTTTGGGTCAATCCAGCCGCAACCATCCTTTTGCCAAATGATGCGATTTTATTTTCTGTTCGATTAGTGTTCATTACAAAACTGTTGGGGGGACAGATTATATTATGACCGTTCATCATTGTAAAATAGACATCTAGAGTGCAATAAAGAAGAAAAAATGAATCAATTTAAAAAGGCTATTATTCACCTCATGTATGTGCTTTAATTCTTCGACGTAGACCGCATTTTAATCTTTGTTTTGCGTAAATTACAGTTGATTCATGTGAAATATCCCCTCCTGTACATTCTTTGCAATATCATCAGACGATCTCATGTCGGTGGACAGACTGTAAAGCCTCGCGATGCGTGATATCACAACTATGGAAGCCCATTTCCGCCAGGTAAGAAAAAATTAATGCCTTAAAAAGTAGAAATTATGACATACTTAAGTCATAATTACGAGATAAAAAGTCAAAACTATGACTTACTAAATCCAAAATATGAGATAAAAAGTCGAAATTATGACTTAATTACGATATAAAAAGTTGAAATTATGACTTTACAAGTCGAAATTAATTGACTTGTCGAAATTGATTGAATGACTTTATAAACACATTAGTCACAGGATAGTGTTCTAATGATAAACGGGACATTCTAAAACGAATTAACTTGGCTTAAAACAGTTTGGAGGACTAAGTTCAATACACACCTTATTAATAAAGCGTATACCATTTACAGACCAGCAGAATATACCCCAGAATATCCCTGCTGAAAAAACCAGCATATGCTGGTTTTTTCAGCAGGGCTGAGTTGCACGTTAAGCGTTTTCTTGGAGTAACGTGGCTTATGGAAGAAGACGTGAAATGAATGGTCGGACCAGCTTAGGACCAGCACATGACCAGCAAAGGACCAGCATAAACCAGCAAAGGACCAGCATAAACCAGCATCCCAGCTTCAAAACATACCTAACCAGCATATGCTGGTTTTTTCAGCAGGGCTGAGTTGCACGTTAAGCGTTTTCTTGGAGTAACGTGGCTTATGGAAGAAGACGTGAAATGAATGAACATGAAAAAGACCAAATCTGGTAAACGGTTTATAGGCATATGACTTAATTACTTAGTAATTTACACAAGAGCTAGAAAAATATGGAAATAAAAAGCTTACATTAGCCAGTTGTTCAAGGATTGAAAGCTAGCTTGCATAGGGGTTGTACTATCACATTGATTTTTGTAATATCAAACAGAGTAAAACATGAAACAAACCAAGAAACATCAAAGAATTCATCAAATCCATTTCTAATACTTACCGATTCTCAAACACTGGTTTTCCCTCCAACATAACATTACTTCCGGATTATGTGATTAAGGGCTTTTGTTTGTTAAGGGTCTAAATGGACTATTTAACCTCTGTTTACTTAACTGTGAAAATATGATTAAAAAACTGTATATTTAATATTTCATCAATAAACCTCATGAAAATGTGCTGAATAGCTAAAGTAAGGCCCTTAAACATCAAAGACTCAAAATGTGCTGCATTTGCAAGTAAATCTGATTGCAGAAAGACTATAGGGGAGATTCTGTCATATCAAACTCTACACATCAAAGCTGCCAGGCCTCTTTAGATGACGTTTGAATAAATATAATGCAAAGGGGACTCATTTTCGATTAGAGCAGCACAGATAACCCAAGGCGTGCTAATAAACTGTGGTGAGAATTATAAAACAGAGAGGAGATGGCAATCCCTCTGGACAAACGATGATTATCCGTTTTTTATAATCTCAAAGCTCTCTTTTGCTGGTGTGTCCCCTGAGGCTTCGGCCTACACATAAATGTACCCAACCGATGGAGGATTGTCTTCAAACACTTCACTTTAAGATATTGTTGGTGATGTCCTGAAAATCAATGGCAATTTAAAATAAGTGCATCTTATCAAGAATGAGAAAACAAGGTTAGGTAAAAAGCTTTTATCTGTGTGCCACACATTTAATCTCCTCTAATGAGAAAACTGCAACAGCAGTGAAAAGAAATGGGACACGTGAGACCACAAATCAAGCAGCAACCTCCTTGACCTGGACTCGGACTCGGTTCACGGAAGAATGGATGTGATTCTAGCACCTGGGTTGTCATGTCACGGACAGTACGCTGAAGAGCGGCATGATCTGGCCTAATGAAACCGCTCTCTGTGACAAAATGCAAGATGTCCTTTTGACCAATGAACTTCCATGACCCTTATATGTTTTTTTCCAGTTGTCTATGATTATAAGGCTTTTTAAAAAAGAGTTTGTGTGTTATGTCCCACTAAACCTTTCAAGAACATGTTAAGGTCACATTTCACCCAAAAATACTAAAGACAACCATTTTTCCCCCTCAATTTAGTGAGTTTTTCTTATACATTACAGTTATTAGACAGCAAATACATAACACCCAATGTATCAATTTAGATTCATTTTAATCATCTTCCCCTGGCTTTTAATAATTCCTATGACCTTTATAGACAAACATACAGTCAAACCAAAAATTATTCAGACACCAGATATAATTTTTTATAATTTTTTTACTAGTGGGTACAGAACGCTAGTTCATTTATATAAGTGAGGATAGCAAAGTAAACTGTGACATATTATACCCAAGAATTATTCATACAGTGGACTACCAGTAAAATTGATAAAAATTTGACCTGACCATGTTTTGTTACATACCTTTCTATTAAAGTTATCTGACATTATCCAGATTAATTTGTTCTGACACAGTTTAACTCTTGAGTTCTTGTCATATTTTATTACCATTTTCTAAACTATAGTGAATAAACTGATAATGTGAGAAATGTTGAAGGTGTGTGAATACATTTTGGTTTTACTGGACCTGTAGATTAAACAACTTTGGCGCTAACAATGCTGAAGTCATGGGTTCAATTCTTAAGGAATACTTGAGGAGATAGGAGTGAAAAGTCACTTTGGACTGTAAAATTAACATCACAATTTTAATATTCCCCATGGTGTTCCATCACCATAGGAATGCAGTAAAACATTTTCAATCTTCAATAAAAGAGCAGTTAAGTTGTTGGCATTTTAAAACTACATGTCAGGCAAATTGCCTCTCAAATGGCAGTGTTTCCAAAGAGACAATTTTGACTAAACTGACTAGTACCTTGACGTGCATCAAAAGGGTGATGCCTGAGGTGGAACATTACCTAAATAAAAGATCGCTTTCTGTAAACATGCATTTAGTGGCTCATGCATCGGTAACACAAACACCTGCAGTCTATGCAAATTACTTCATCTTCAGTAATGAGCGGAAAAACATGCAACATGATTACCAACGACGTCACCAAACACCAAGAGGGAAGACGAACAAGAGAAACAATAAGTGACATTACTTGGATGGCATGTTTCCAAATTTATTTGTCCTTTCAGAACTACTATTTATAAGGCAACAAGAACGTCAACACCAAACACTTTTGTTAGAAACTGAACTTTGCTTTGACTTCAATCATCAAGAAAATATATAATACCTAACTGGCATTGGCACAGTCATGTATCAATTGTAGCAGAAGATGGATGTGTTGTTAAGCTAACACTAATGCTCAAATGTTTAATATGCTTCCCAATATTACAGAGGCACGATTCAAAGTTAAAATGCAGCGCAAGTGGTCTCACCAAAGCAACACAATAAATAGTAATAGTTACAATTCATTAAACAACAACACCAGCAACCAGACAGAAGAAATACTTTGGTGAGGGCACCGACTCCCTGCTACAGTGAATATATAACTGAAAGCATTGTACATGAAAAGTACTTTCGTTTTAGCAACAACTTGCTGTTTGATGTGAAACATCTGGTGCACAATGAGCGCTAAAACAATCCAGCCTCATAAATCAGTCCTTCCTCCCTAACACAACAGCTTGAAAGTGTCATCAGAGGAATAATCACATTCTTGATGGAATATTTATCCCATACAATCGTACAAGGAGACAGGAATGACGCCCTGACTACCCTAGTTGTCGTTAACAAAGCATCACACCGCGTTCTAGAGCTGGACCCCGGAAAACACGGCAACAGTGGGTTGAGGTTGTTTTTAGATCTCTTGGGTATGAACCGATGCAGAAACCCACATAGCAATTCCACGTCTCCATGGAAACAGTGCCAGCTCATCCTCAACCCCTCCCCTCATTCTTCCCTCCATTCCTGCTGTCTCCTTAGCAGTGAGCGCACTGTTCCGATCTCAATAGAGAGCCCCGCTGCATGGACGACACCTTGGTGACGTCGGTGGCCACCGTCGAAAGCGGGAAGCTCTCGTAGGTCTCTGGAACGCCCC
>JAFVLL020009595.1:0-29671 GCA_021397915.2 Tor tambroides | reverse complement strand
AGCGTCACTCTGCCATAGGATCTTCAGGTTTACATCAACTGAAACAACGACACTGAGTCGTGCAGCTACTTGGCATGGCTAGCAACGTAGTACTCGCAGTATCTCGGGGAACTGAGGATACGCTAGTAACTGAGTACGTTACTTTTCAATAGCAACGCAGTACAAGTGAAGTAAGACGCTATGGGGGAACTAGTTCAATCACACTGTGCTGTTGGTAGAGGAACGACTGATATGTGAAATTGCATTAAGCACCAGAGGGGCCCAGAGGACAAGTATAAAAGTGTAAGTCCCCTTGCAGCAATAAATGGGCTAAACTCAGAAGGGTCATGCCCGGACTGGGGATTCATTCCAAGAAAAACTCATACAGCTTCGTCACTTAGGAAGGGCCAAGAGTGTACAAGAAGTTAAAGCAATCCTGGCGAATTTGGGGCATGTAATGGCCAAATCCTACACAGAGCTAGTCCGCCTTATGGCGAGTACGTGACAACTATGCAGAAAGGACCCTAGCCTGTAAGGCAGGGACAGATTATAGAACCTAGCAAATGTGGACCGCAATGCCCAGCCGGCCGCCGCACAAATTTCCGAGATGAACACACCGCTAGACCACTCCCATGACAAGGCGATGCCTCTTGTGGAGTGGACTCGTACTCCAATGAGTACACTAGCGTAATAGCATCAATTATCCACCTTGAAAGTCTTTGCTTTGTGACCGGATACCCCTTGGTGTGGCCACCGAAGCAAACAAAGAGTGTTTGACTGCCTAAAAGGGGCGGAATGCTCAACATGAATTTTCAGCGCCCTGACGGGCAGAGTAAGTTCAACTCCTGGTCCTCATCTGAGGGAGGAAGCGCAGAGAGTGTAATGACCTGTGCTCTGAACAGAGTGGAGAGGACCTTAGGTATATAACCATGCCTTGGCTTCAGGATGATTTTGGAGTCACTGGGTTCAAACTCAAGGCAGGTAGGGCTCACAAAGAACACCTTCAAATCTCCCATTCACGTGACAGATGCTAAAGCCAGTAGCAGAGCAGTTTTCAGCGACAGGGGCTGAAGGTTGATTGACTGTAGCGGCTCAAAGGGAGGGCTCTTCAGAGCCCTCAGAACAATGGGAAGATCCCAAATAGGGACAGTGAGGGGTCTAGGCGGGTTCAGCCTCCTGGACCCCATCAAAAACACGGACAACTAAGTTGTTCCGGCCCACCAATTGGCCAGCTATAGGAGCGTGAGAAGCTGCTGTAGCTGCTACATATACCTTGAGGGTAGATGGGGAGTGACCCTTATCCAGCAGCTCTTGCAGGAAGGACAATATCAACGATATGTCACAGGAGATTGGGTTGTACACCAGGCAGAGAAGACAGACCATTTAAGGGCATAGAGGCGTCTTGTAGACAGAACTCTAGCCTGAGATATAGTATTTAGAACCCTCTCGGGAAGGTCTGCAGGCTCCCATCGAGAGGCCTTATGTGCAGAGGCCACAACTCGGGCTGGGGGTGCCATATCATCTTATTCACCTGAGAGAGGAGCTGCAGTGAGCAGCTGAGACCGCTCCAAGAACCAATGTTGGTTTCTCCAGAGCAGGGCCACTAAAAGAACCTTTTATTCTCGTTCCTTGATTCACCTGATTACCTGCGGGATCAGGGCGATCGGGAGAAAAGCATAAAGGAGAAGGTTGGGCCAGTCGTGGGCCAACGCATCCCTGTCCTTTGAAAAAATAAGTTGGGCAATGAGAGTTATCTTTTGAGGTGAAGAGGTCGACCTCTGCCTAGCCAAAGATCTCCCAGATTCTTTGAACCGTTTGCGGATGAAGCATCCACTCCTCTGAAGGGACATTGCTCCGTAACAGCATGTGTGCTCCCAGGTTCAATCTGCCTGGCACATGCGTTGCTCTCAGCGAACGCAAAGTTGAGCTGGGCCCGTTTCAAGAGGCACTCTACAAGGATGAAGAGGCACTGCACTTTGAGGAGAGCCCTCCCTGGCGATTTATGTAGGACACCACGGTCATGCTGTCCGAGCGGACTAGAACGTGGTGTCCCCTTCAGGACTGGTAAGAAGGTGTGAAAGGCCTGACTCACTGCCAGCATTTCCAGGCAGTTGATGTGTAGGCGACTTTCCTCTTTTGACCAATGGACGAAAGTTGGTTTGCCCTCGCGCAGAGCTCCCCAACCCATTTTGGAGGCGTCTATCAAGACAACCTTCCTTCTGCAGACCATACCCAGAGCCATGCCCTGTTTCATCCACTGAAGATTTTTCCAAGGGGCCACAGCTGCCACACAGGCCTGGTTTACCTTGATATGTAGACGTCCATGACGCTAAGTGTGGAAGGGAACTCGTGGTTTCAGCCAGCACTGAAGGGGCTGCATACACAGCAGGCCCAGCTGTAGCACTGGAGAAGCTGAGGCCATGAGGCCCAGTATTCTCTAAAACTTCTTGAGAGGGCGAGAGGTTCCGGGTATGAAGGAAGCCGCTAGCCACTATATGCATTAATATGCCACTCCCTCGAAGGCAAATCTCAAGAATCGACTGTGATGGGGGCTATCTGGATGTGAAAGTAAGTGTCTTTCAGGTCCAGAGAGAAGAACCAGTCCCCTGGGCATACTTGCGAGAGGATCTGTTTCAATGTAACATCCTGAATGGCCGTTTCATGAGGGCACAGTTCAGGTGTCTGAGATCGAGGATGGGCCGCATGCCGCCATCCTTTTTGGGGATTAGGAAGTAACGCTGTAGAAGTCTGACTCGCTCTGTGCTGGGGGAACCTTCTCTATAGCTCCTGTGCTTCATGTATTCACAATGAACATGCTGCCTTAGGCACCCGGAACTGAATAGGGTGCTTTCAAAAAATGCTTTGCTAGACTTAATGCTCTCATAGCGAGAGCAGTCAGCCCCCGTGCGCTGCCTCAGAGTGGGCGTGGCCCAGACATGTCCAATCTGAAGCTGTCAGTGATAATAATCATTAGTGACAGCATTCTCTTTCAATCCGCCTAAAAAGATCAAACCACTCATTAGGAGGAGGACACTGATGATCTTTATATGTAAACATACCGGCAGCTCAAATGTACTGCACGCATTTTCTCAAATCTGCTCGTAGTGGACACGGCGAACCGCGAGCAAAGTAGAGCGAGACAAACTCTTGTAGTGAGAGTGGTCTGTCTTCAGTGAGCACAGCCTCACTGTGGGCGTGGCCCAAGCGAGCAGCGCACTCAAACTCGAAGCTGTCAGCGATACTGAAATCATTGGTGACAGCGTTCTGCTCCGATCCGCTTGGCAGGATTGAGCCGCTCAACAAACGAGAGGCACTGATCCTCACGTGTATACACACTGGCAGATCAAAGAGCTGAGTGGAGAGTAAAGCACATGGGGGCTTTGCCAGCGTGAAATCACTCAAGCCTGATCGCTCATCCCCGCGAGCTCGCCGTTTCTTCCTCCGAGGCAACTGGGAAGAGAAAAACATGAAAGCGGTGGAGGCGGGATGAAGGATAGGACTACTTGATTTAATGAGGGGCACTGATCCTAACGTGTGTGACACACCGGCAGCTCAAAGTGCAGCGGGGTGAGTGAGCACGCAGACTTAGTGCCGCCGTGAGATCACTCACACCCGGTTGGTTAGCTCCCTGACTCCGCTGTTTCTTTCTGAGCTTTGCTGAGAGAGGAGAAACGGGAGAGTGGGGATGCCTTCATTGAAGGTGGACTGCGAGCGGAGAAGAGTGAGCCTCATGCTCTCAGTGAGAGCATTCTGTCTCAGTGAGCATGCAGTCTCTGCGTGGGAGCAGCCCAGACAGACGACGCCCTCACTACTCCTCTGCATCGTGCAGGGTTCCCTGCACGAGCCATACTCGCAGCACGACATCTGCAACAATGTCGCTAGAAAATTTGCTCCTTTAGAACTTACCTCCTTAGAAACAAACTCTTTTAGGTTCGCCGGATGGTGGCAGGGGATCAGAATCAGAATGAGCTTTTATTGCCAAGTATGCTTACACGTACAAGGAATTTGTTTTAGTGTCATAAGCTTCCAGTTCACAGAGAATTGAAAAAGAAAAATAATTGAAACATAAATAATTGTATGTACAGTTATGCTAGAGATGATAGAATGGAATAGAATAGAAGGAGATGTAGGGATGCAAATGGCATAATGTGGTAGCAAATAAATATAAGGTTATTGCACATTGTTATTGCATAATTGGGGGGGGGCATTTAACTGTTCATAAGGTGGATTGCCTGGGGGAAGAAACTGTTCTTGTGCCTGGCTGTCCTGGTAATTTTGGCTCTGTAGCGCCGGTCAGATGGCAAAAGTTCAAAAAGGGGATGACTTGGATGTGAGGGATCCCGAGTGATTTTCTGAGCCCTTTTCCTCACTCTGGATGTATACAGTTCTTGAAGGGTGGGCAAGGGGGCACCAATAATCCTTTCAGCAGTCCAAACAGTTCTCTGTAGTCTTCTGATGCCTGATTTTGTAGCTGAGCCAAACCAGACAGTTATTGAAGTGCACAGAACAGACTCAATGACGGTGGAGTAGAACTGTTTCAGCAGCTTCTGTGGCAGGTTAAACTTCCTCAGCTGGCGAAGGAAGTACAAACTTTGTTGGGCTTTTTTTTTACAATGGCGTCGATGTGAGGTGTCCTAATTCAGGTCCTGAGAGATGATGGATCCCAGGAACTTGAATGTCTCCACTGCAGCCACAGTATTGTTCATGATAGTGAGTGGGGAGAGAGCAAGGGGTTTTCTCCTGAAGTCCACGATCATCTCCACAGTTTTGAGCGTACTGAGCTCCAGACTGTTTAGACTGCACCAGACAGCCAGCTCTTTAACCTCCTGTCTGTAAGCAGACTCGTCACCGTCCTGGATGAGGCCGATGAGTGTGGTGTCATCTGCAAACTTCAGGAGCTTGACAGAGGGGTCTTTAGAGGTGCAGTCGTTGGTGTACAGGGAGAAGAGCAGTGGGGAGAGAACACATCCCTGAGGGGCACCAGTGTTGGTGGAGCGGCTGTTTGACATGAATTTCCCCAGTCTCACTAGCTGCTGCCTATCTGTCAGAAAGCTGGTGATCCACTGACAGATAGAGCTAGGGACAGAGAGCTGGGTTAGTTTGGTCTGGAGGAGTGTTGGAATGATGGTGTTGAAGGCCGAACTAAAGTCCACAAACAGGATCCTCACATAAGTCCCTGATTTGTCCAGGTGTTGCAGGATGTAATGCAGTCCCATGTTGACTGCATCATCCACGGACCTGTTTGCTCGGTAAGCAAACTGCAGGGGGTCCAGTAAGGGTCCAGTGATGTCCTTCAGATAAGCCAGAACCAGTTTTTCAAATGACTTCATGACGACAGATGTTAGAGCCACAGGTCTGTAGTCATTAAGTCCTGTTATCTTGGGTTTCTTTGGAACAGGGATGATGGTGGAGCATTTGAAGCAGGAAGGGACTTCACACAGCTCCAGTGATCTATTGAAGATCTGTGAAAAGATGGGGGCCAGCTGGTCAGCACAGATTTTCAAGCAGGCTGGAGTCACACCATCTGGGCCTGGTGTCTTTCTTCTTTTTTGTTCTTCCTGAAGACTTGGCACACATCTTCTTCACTGATCTGAAGTACAGGAGTGGGGGAGAGGGGGGTTGCTGGAGGTGTTAACGGTTGTGTAGAGAGATGGTCAGGATGGGTGTGGGGGGTTTCAAATCTACAATAAAACTCATTCAGGTCTTCAGCAAGTTGTTGATTTGCCTCAGTGCTGGGGGATGGTGTCCTGTACTTGGTGATGGCTTTCAGGCCTTTCCACACTGAAGCGGAGTCATTGGAAGTGAACTGATCTTCCAGCTTTTTAGCGTAGGTCCTTTTAGCCACTCTAATCTCCTTATTCAGTGTGTTCCTGGCCTGATTGTACAAGACTCTGTCCCCATTTCTGTAGGCGTCCTCTTTGGCCTGACGAAGATGTCTGAGTTTTGCTGTAAACCATGGCTTATAATTGTTGAATGCTATTAGTCCTGGTAAAGTCCTGGTGGGAATGCATATATCCTCACAGTAGCTGATATATGAAGTTACAGTCTCTGTGAGCTCGTCCAGATTGGTGGCAGCAGCTTCAAAAACACTCCAATCAGTAAGGTCGAGACAGGCTTGTAAAGACAGGCTCTGTCTCGTTGGTCCATCTCTTTACAGTCTTTACTACAGGTTTAGCAGATTTAAGTTTTTGCCTGAAGGCTGGTATAAGATGAACCAGGCAGTGATCAGAGAGCCCCAAAGCTGCCCGTGGGACAGAGTGGTATGCCTCCTTTATTGTGGTGTAACAATGATCCAGTATATTACTTTCTCTGGTGGGACATGTAACATGCTGTCTGTATTTTGGCAGTTCACGTGAGAGATTTGCTTGATTAAAGTCCACAAGAATAGTTAAAACAGAGTCTGGGTGTTGTTGTTCTGTGTCTGTGATCTGATCAGCGAGTTTCTGTAAAGCTGAGCTCACGTGCGCTTGTGGTGGAATGTAAACACACATGAGAATGAACGATCAGCTGGGATCGCTGCAGCTGCAACGCTGAAGGCAGCGGAGAAGCAGCAAATCAACCGAGCAGAGGGTCGCTGGTTCAGCTTGATCCGCTGCAAAGGCATTTAAATGGTGAGAAGGCTTCGAGTCTTGTAGATCAGTGAAGAGCATCATCGTTGCTGAAGGAGAAGAAATCTGAGGATCCTATGACAGAATGCCGCTTATATAGCCAGATGGCCCCGCCCATATTGGCGGACTTTGGCGGGCTTCATGGCCATAGGCTCGTGCAGCATCGCTGCCTCGCCATTGGTTCGTTTTATTAAACTGCACGAACCAATGGCCATGCAGTTACACTGCGTTATTGAAAAGGCTTCAGTATTGGAGAAAAAGGAGTTTTCCCCCATAGCGTCTTAGCGACGCAATGCGAGTGAAGTATCGAAAGGGAACTATATAGATATATTAAAAATGAATAAAAAATGGCAAAAAGTAAGAAAATTACTACAACTTTTTTCTGAAAGTAAACTCAAAATGAATCTAATTCAAAATATTAATACAACCTATAACAGTAACTCAGTGATACTGTCACATTTCTCTGTCTTATGTAGGTTTCATAAGTTAAGATTATGTCTTTATTTTGTAATTCCTCATTGTCATAGTCTTGTTTATGGTCATGTCACATGATTTGTTTCCCTCTTGTTGTCATGTTCTGATTTGTTTTATTGTCTTCTCTTGTTTTATCTTGTTTAGTAGTTCTGTTCTGTCATTGGTGGATTATGTCATGTGTTCCCCATAGTTTTGGGCGTTTAAGCCATCAAGTTTGTCATGTTCCGCGTGTCAGGTCATTGTTTATTGTCTAGCTCATAGTTTGTGATTCATGTCTTATCCAATCCATATAAAATCTTATAAAATCCATAGTTTGTTTTGAATCCTCGTCTGCTTCAGGCCAGCAATGTTACAGATACTAAAATAACACTGGTTTGGAACAGAGAAGGGCAATTACACAGGTCAGGAACAAAGTGAAGTTAATGCGGTCATCTATCTTCTTCTGAGTGAAGGATCTCATTTTGTTCACACTAAAGGCCAGATTTAATAAACAGGGAAAATTAGCAAGAGATCGCAATCCAATGAAAGTGGCAATGGAAGAGGAAAGTTCTGCTGATCTACTGACAGTGAACAGAATAAAGACACAGCTAGATCATTTGCATAATGGCCAACAGCAGGACAAATTAGCGTAGAGTAGGAGTAAATACAATCATCCCACACATTATTGATTAATAGACACAATTCACATATCACTGACACACACATACATACATGAGTATTAAGTATGTTCTCCTTTAAGAATGAGAGTTGTTGTTGATGCGCTGTTCTGGTGCAGAAAAAGAATAAAGGCCCGGGTATACTTCACTTTCCGCATTTCGTTACGTCTTGCGCACAGCCATGTCTGCACAGCTTTCAAAGCATACTCATCCGCGGATGAGCGTGGACTGCCAAGTTCGACACATGCGCAATTGTTTGGTCCAGGGATAGGTAACGTCGATCCTGGAGTGCCGATGTCCTGCAGAGTTTAGTTCCAACCCTGAAAAAAACCCTCACCTGCCTGTAGCCCTAGTGATCCTGAAGACCTTGATTAGCTTGTTCAGGTGTGTTTGATTAGGGTTGGAGCTAAACTCTACAGGACAACGGCTTTCCAGGACCGACGTTGCCTACCCCTGGTTTGGACTCTTGCATCTCTGCTGCCTTTTTCTTGCGCATGTGCTGTTGTACACGCACCGTCCGCGGGGTCTCAAAAAAATTGCCTGCACCCTGTCCGCGAGCCCTCCTGATGACGTAAATGACAATGCACACGGTGTGCGGATGCGGACAGCCGAAGTATACTTTGGCCTTATGTGCGGCCGCTGGGTCTTCAGTTGCAATCCTGTCTACACATATCTTTACTAGCACAAAAGTTCCTAAAGCCGAGTTCATTAGCATGGAAAAACTGGGTATAGTGCAATGCTCTAACAGTCCTTTGGCATCACCCCTCCACATGGTCCCCAAAGAGGATGGCGGCTACCACCCATTTGGGGATTAATGATATCACTATGCCAGACTGATACCCAGTCCCACACATTCAGAATTTTTCTATCTGCCCGGCTGGGAAAACAATTTTCTCAAAAGTGAACCTTATTTGAGGATACCATCAGGTGCCAGTCTACCACAAGAACATCCCAAAGACTGCTGTTATAGCACCATTTGGCCTTTTTGAATTCTTGTGGATGCCCTTTGGCCTCAAAAATGTGGCACAAACTTTTCAGCAAATGATGTACGAGGCCTAGATTTTTTTATTCATATACTTGGTTGCTAGCATCTCCATGGAACAACACCTTGCCCATCTGCAATCTCTTTTCACTCACCTCAGCCAGCATGGTTTAATAATTAACCTGCCAATTCGGCTTGACAGCAATAGACATACACTACCATACTAAAGTCAATGCCATTACAGAGTTTCCCATTCCCTGTACATTCCCCTGTAAATTTTTACCACTGCTTCATTTCACAGGCAGCTGCCCTCATGAATCCTTTGTACAGGGTCCTCTAGAGGAACAGCAGGAACAAACAGATCACCTGATCAGAGGAGATGACTAAATAATTTAAAGATGCTAAACTTGCCTTAGCACAAGCAACCGTGCTGTCTCATCTGACTCCTGATGCCCTCATTGCTATCACTACTATGCTATGACTGCACTGTGGGTGATGTACATGAACAGGTTGTAAATGCCATTTGGCAATCTCTTGCATTTTTTAGTCAACAGCTCCACCGTAATGAGCATAAGTAAAGTGCATTTGACACCTATCCAGGTGTACCCATGCAGTGAAGACGAGCAGTGTTAGACAGAGTCCACGGTTTGTCACACCTCGGGTGGAACGCTTCAGTGAAACTGGTTTCATCAAAGTTTGTGTGGCATGGGTTGAAAAAGAATGTTCTACATGGAGTTTCAGCTTGTGTGGTGTGTCAGTAGACTAAAGTACAACAGCACATCAAGGTGCCATTGGAACTTTTCAAGGTACCAGAACAACCCTCAGTTTACATCTGAGTTATGGGCAGGGGTGGCTTGAATCCTTGGAGTGCAGATTCACCATACCACAGCATCCCACCTGCTGGCAAATGGCAAAACACAACCACAAAGAAACAAACATAATACTAGGTCAAGAACTAGGGGAAAACTAAGGGCTAAATACATGGAGACAAGGAAGCTAATTAACAAGATACACCTGAACAGAATATTCAAATCAACCTAAAACCTAGGAAAGAAACAGTTAGGGAACTAAGGAGAACTGAGCAAATTAACATCCTAGAAAGCCAAGTAGAAACACAGACATGGACAGAACAGTTAAACAGAACAAAAACAAACTCTAAACAAACTGAAAACATGACACCTACACTGAAAAAAAATTATACTAAATTTTTTTAAGGTAAGTGGTCACAAACAATTTATTTTAGCTACATTTAATAATAATAATAAATATATATATATATATATATATATATATATATATATGTTGAAAGTTAGTCAACTAAATGTATTTAAATGTAGCTAAAATAAATTGAATGCAACCACTTACCTTAACAAATTTTAGTAAATTCAATGAATAATTTTTTTTCAGTGTATATAGTTATACTTATTAGATAAACATTAACTGAAATAAAATATAATAAATATATAAATATAAAAATAAAACTTAAAGTTGTATTATTTCAGATAGTTGTGAATGCAACATTTCTCATTTTAATTAAGTATTAATGTATTAAAATAACAAACTAAAATTGAAATATAAATGAATAATAAAAAAAAAATATGCCATATATTAACATATTAAGGCCTTAATTTTCATTATCATATACTAGATCCCTTAATCTCTACCCCACACATAAACTTAACAACTACCTTACTAACTATTAATAGGCAGCAAATTAGGAGTTTACTGAGGGAAAACTGAGTTAATAGTAAATGTGTTTCCTAATCTAAAGTGTTACCATAAAACTACAATAGTATCTAAAAGAATAACAGTAAGGAGTTTGATTATGTTGGGTTTGCTCTCTACATTTTGCAACTTTCTACTCGTGTGGTGGTCAAAACAGAAGATAAGCCTCACACCCCAGGAATCCGTGTCATGCCTTTGTTTGCACTTCACAGAGAAATGTTGTGCTGGAGTTGGGAAATATGATGCCCATGTTCATCTTGTATACAGATAGCAAAGAGCCAAAACCATCTCAGCTTCAGTCAGTTTTCCTGTGTGCGCTATGCGGGCATTTGCTCCTTTCAACACTAAACTTTGATAAGATGTGAAATAATATGTGATGGATGACGATAAGAACTTGAGGAACTTCTTATCAGAGGCATGAGGGCCTCGCCGTCCTGACCCGTATGGCACATTAGAAACATGGAAGAGGTTGGGGCTGATCGTTTCATGTTGTGCAAGGATTCCTGTCTTTGTAGTTTTGTATGAAAGCAGTCCAGAGACTGTTTTGGACACAAGCCGTAATTTCTGCTCATTTTGAGCTCCATCCTGGTGGGGGGGGGGGGGGGGGGGGGTGTGTGTGTGTTTGCTGTATGCTGAGAGTGGATGAATATTCCAGGCCTCTGTCCTTGGGTGCACCTTTTATTTTTGAATTTGTGTTCTTCCTAAAATGAGCGAGCCTGAGCCCAAATGTTAAAGGTGGCTGAGGGAGAGCAGATCTTCTGATGAACTGCCAGGCAGCAGATCAACATTTATATAGAAAACAGGTTTGGCACAGGCAAAGTAAAGACTACAAGCATTTGTTCCAAATGCATAAACTATGACCATTTTACGAAATCCTGGGTTGCTGGGTTTTTGTAACTCTGTTTTTATGTCTCAAGATTTTACAATTTTATACAACTGTAAAATATTATTGAAATGTTATTATTAACCCTGTAAAGACTTATGAAAAAATAGAAAGTCTGATTTTTGGAAATAGAACAATTTATTGAACCTTCAGATAATTATATATATATATATATATATATATATATATATATATATATATATATATATATATATATATATATATATTTACATTTATGCATTTAGCAGACGCTTTTATCCAAAGCGACTTACACTGCATTCAAGTTACAGTTTATACATTTTTATCAGCTCTTGCTTTCCCTGGGAATCGAACCCATGATCGTGGCGTTGCTAGCGCCATGCTCTACTATTTGAGCTACAGGAAAGCCATATATATATGTTATATATATATGTATGTATTATATATGTATTATATATGTATTATATAATATATATATTATATATATATTATATAATATATGTAATATATGTATTATATATGTATTATATATGTATTATATATGTTATATATATATATAATATATATTATATATATATATAATATATATTATATATATATATATATATATATATATATATAATATATATATATAATATAAAAATTTATATAATATATATATATATATATATATATATATATATATATATATATAATATATATATAATATATATTATATATATATAATATATATATATATATATCTTTATAACAGTATAGCAGATGCTTACATAAAGTTATATAAATATCAGTTGTCATATTTGCAATATTATGTCTTAGTAAGATGAGATTTAAAAGGTCAAAACATATAACACAATTCAATACAATGATAAGTGAGAGATGAACAAATAAAAGTTCCTCAAAAGCTTAATGATCATATTTGATGAATGATCATAAAAATGTCTGGATAATCAAGTTGTCACAGTTATGTTCAGTTTAGTTCAGTTTCTGTCAAGTCTGTATTAGTTCTTGTTTGTTTCTATGGTAACTCATTTGTGACTCATTACATTCAGGTGTTCATGGTTTAGTTCCTTGTTTACTCTGTGTATAAATATTCACTGTTATGTTCATTCTGCTGTTGGATCACATTACATTTACAGGTATTGTTGGTGTTTCTGAGTTTACTATTAAAGTCTGTCCCTGTTCAGTCATGTTCATTGTGCGAGTTTCTACTACAAAGCCTTTACGTATGTGACAATTAAAACCAAACTGCTTTACAGTCCAGTAAGTGTTCATTATGAAATATTACTAACAATATCAAGGTTATTCTTACATCTACTTTATAAAAAACAGTAAACATTTGACAGCAAAAAAGACACGTGAAGCACGAGCTGAAGGTGGACATTTGTACAATTATGAAAAAAACTCTAAATTATCTATCATATAACAGAAGGCATGGAGTAGATTGTGGTGACAGGATTAACAGCCAAGTTTTGATCATGTTGATCATTTAGAGGCCTACAAAATATGATACGGTAAGCTTTAAAGGATTAAGAAGAACAATTACTATTCTAAGACAAAAATTAGCATTGCTATACTGTAAAATGAATTTATTATTTTTAAAAAACTTATGATAGATTTTTTTCTACAGTACAATAGCATTATTACAACAATAATTTCTTATATTTCTTATATTTAAATAATAACAATACTACTACTAATGATAATAATATTGTTGTTATTGTTTTATAGATTTTTTTATAGCATAGTACACAGTGTAAAATCAAAATCACATTTTTTTTTTTCAGAAAAATAAAAAAATAAAAATTGTGCCCAAATTGTTTAAAATGTCTTCTTTTTTGTTTCACAGAAGCTTTGATATGACATTGAACTCTGTAAAATTTCTCTCTTTTCCATGAGTGATTCCATGGAGCATCTGAATCCAGATAAAGGTCTAAGTCTTCTATCGGAGCATATCGAGCTGTGAAACTCCACGCTTTGGCGGATGGACAGCTGTCAAGATTACAAGGATGTGTACTGATGGAAAACATGATGAAGAGCAAGATTAACAGAGCAGGCCTTCAAAACAAGATACTGTACATGGAAACCTACAGACTGAGATGAGACAAGATCTTCATGTAGGTGTTTTGTAACGTGATTCTCATTTCATATCCAGGAAGTTTATCAGTATCAAAATACCTCTGCAGTGATAACGTGGATCATTAGCAGGAAAGAGGAGGAGAATCCCTGGATTGACTAAGACAGATCTGTATCTTCCCCCTCTGCTGGATTTTAGATCTACATTTTTCAGATGGCTTGTTGTCACGTAACTGGCTTCATGGTCTGCAATCAACACTCCCATCTCAAACAGCATTATCAACCTCAACAGTCAACAGGTAAAGATCTGTTTCTCATCTCTGACCGCAGGCTGACAGGAGCGGGTTTGTTAATGTGACTGACGTGATGAGGCCTTCTCTAGTTTGGCATTGAGTGTTTGTGCTCTCGACTCAAGGATAGCTGTTCTTTCATTCTTTAATTTGTTCGCATGTTATGTTTTCATGATCACTGCAGAATCATAAAACAGTTCTAAGTAGTAAAATACATAAGCAGAAACTCTCAGGTACTTTATGACTTGGGTTGGATTTGGTGGGTTGCCATCCTGGGCTTGTCATAAGACAGATCATATGGGAAAAAAAAAAGAAATGAAACAATCATGTGTAAGAAAACACTGAAATGAATCTGTATGAATGGATTGGGACTGATTTAGGAAAATGATTTTTGAAGTTGTAAATAAAACAACAATTGGAGATTATTGAAGCATGTACTCAGAATACTCAGTCTTTCCAACATATTGAATGACATTTCACATTTCATTCAATGTGTTACTGTTACTTGCAGTTTCTTTGTAATGATTTGTGAAAATTGTCTTAAAGTAAATCCTACAGTGTATAAAGGTGTTTAAGGAACACCATCTGATTGTCTCTGTCTGTCAGCAGCTGGTTTGTATCAGCAATGCATGAATTAAAGTAATATTTTCAGCACATTTTGAGTGGTAACTGTATAGACCTTTTAATCCAAGATGTTTATCAACCTGCTGGGTTCAACCATTTTTGCTCCTGTAACGTGTTTGATTGAGAGCCTTCTAGTCAGTATGACATGATGTTCATAGGCTCCATTTACAGCACAAGTGCGTTAATACCAATGTAAACAAACAAAAGCCTTTTGAATTATTAGAAACACAATCAGCGCACGTTTCTGCACCATTTGTTTGATGAATCTTTTGCAATGTGATGGAGATTTACAAAGATGTTGTTATGTAGAATGGAGCAGTTCAAAACTATACAAAACAGCAAAATAACAAATCACATGTCAAGTCAGGTCAAGTCACCATTATTTATATAACGCTTTTTACAATGCAGATTGTGTCAAAGCAGCTTTACAGTATTAAACAGGGAAATAGTGTGCCATTCTCCTCTGGCCAGATGAAACCAGCAGTTTAATTCAAGGCTGCAACAAAGTCAGATTGTGCAGAGAACTCATCTGGACTCCTCTATCAAAATAGCACACCTAGGTTCCTAACTGATGACGAAGAATTGACAGAGCAGCCATCAAGTATTAGACAGTGTCCTTGGTTATTACATGCGGAGGTTTTTGGTCCTATAATTAACATCTCTGTTATTTTTTTCAGAATTTAACAGTAAGAAATTACTAGTCATCGAGTTTTTTTATATCAACCATGCATTCCGTTAGTTTTGCAAATTGGTATGTTTTGTCAGGCCGCGAAGGAATATAGAGCTGAGTGTCATCAGCATAACAGTGAAAGCTAACACCATGTTTCCTAATGATATCTCCCAAGGATATGTAAAGCGTGAAAAGTAACGGTCCTAGTATTGAGCCTTGAGGTACTCCATACTGCACTTGCGATTGGTATGATACCTCTTCATTCACTGCCACAGACTGATGGTGATCAGATAAGTACAATTTGAACCATTCCAATGCACTTCCTCTAATACCAAAATAATTTTCTAGTCTATTCAAAAGAATGTTGTGGTTGATAGTGTCAAACGCTGCACTAAGATCCAGTAGCACTAATAGAGAGATACAACCATGATCAGATGATAAGAGCAGGTCATTTGTAACTCTCTAATGAGAGCAGTCTCAGTACTATGATACGGTCTAAATCCTGACTAGAAATCCTCAAAGATACTATTTTTCTCTAAGAAGGAATACAGTTGTTGAACACAGTCTTTGATGGTTCTACCATATTTATACAAGGAGTTGAATTTGCAGCTTTAGCTAGATGGAGTATACACAAGACTAAATAATGAGATATCATTGCTCTGCTACAGAATTTCAACACCATTAACATCAATTCCATTTGACAGTATTAAATCTAGATTATGATTAAGACAATGAGAAGGTCCTGACACGTGTTGTCTATACCCCAATAGAGTTCAGAATGTCATTAAATGCTGATCCCAATGCATCATTTTCATTATCAACATGAATATTAAAATCACCAACAGTAAGGTCTTTATCTGCAGCCAGCACTAACTCAGATAGAAAATCAGGAAATTCTTTGATAAATTCTGTATGGTGCCCAGGTGGCCTGTATACAGTAGCCAGTATCACAAGGGTTTTATCATTAACACTTGTTTCTCTGGATAACGTTATTTGAAGCACCATTACTTCAAACGAATTATACTTGAAACCCGACCTCTGAGAAATACTGAAGATATTGCTATAAACTGTAGCAACACCTCTCCCTTTACATTTTAGACCCAGCTCATGTTTATAACAGTAATCTTGGGGGGGGGGGTAAACTTGTTTAAAGGTCCCATATTGTCAAAACTGAAATTTCCTGGCTTTTTTCATGATAACTGAGGTCTAGGGGCTATGTAACTACCATATAAGTTTAAAAACAATCAGTCCACAGTAAAAGCACACAGCCTGCATAAAATAGCTGTGCTTTTTCACGAGCCATTGTGACTTCCGTAAAAATGTGACGTCCGAACTACTCAGTCACCACCCCAAGCACCGTCCACCATCCCATCCATCCTCCAGCCACAATTATTCACCACAATGTATATATAAAATTACAAATGATTTTAAATCATCAGTTTGTTGTTTTACACACATGCACACAGACATTGTTTCATACACAACATTCGTGAGATGCAAGAAATCTTTAGACACACCCATAACAACAAAAGACCACACTTTATTGAACCTTTCCTGATAAGAAGCGTGCACTGCAAACTCTAGAATATTTGTGACGATCGTTTCTGTCCAGTCCGCTCGTTTTATCGCGTTTAATCACAGCTGTCGTTGGTTTTTTGTCTGGCAGTGGCAGCAGGTATGCGATCAAATTTCTAATTTGAGGCTGTATTACACTGATTCTGGCACCCAACATCACAACAAGATGATATTTTAAGCTCCTTATGTAGCCAAATCTGCGCTGGTTTGAATGGGCCGCCTCCAGTTTTCCCTTTGTTTTGCTTCCAGCTTAGCGCGGTGACCTAATTGTGACGTTGGCTCTAACTAGTTACCTGTGGTTGGCCTGGCCGTGCAACACTCAGAAAACAACAGGCCAATCAGAAGAGAGGCTCATGAATATTAATTAGACAGGCCAAAATCGACCTGTTCTTAGCAGAGCTCCTGAAAGAGGAGCTGTAAAAATATATTGAGATGGTTTTTGGTACTTATACCGCAAATATATATTCTTAAGGACATCAAAATCTAAAATAAAACTCCAGAAAGGTGTACAATATGGGACCTTTAAAGTAATGTAACCATCTGGTTTTAGCCAGGTTTCTGTTAAACAGAGCACATCTAGTTTATGATCAGTGATCATATCATTTATAAAAAGCGCTTTCGTAGAAAGGGATCTAATATTCAATAAGCCCAACTTTATAATTTGTTTATATTTGTTTATCATTTGTTGAACAGAAAATAAATAGTCTCTATAGTGTGATATCGGTCAGTTTAGCCAGTCTGTCTACTTCCTAACCTGGGCCCCATTCAGTACAAACTCCAGACTATGTCTAGCAGTAATAAAATTTCATAAACTGACTTACTGCACAGGTGGCATCCTATTACAGTACTACACTTGAATTCACTGAGCTTTTCAGAATGGCTCATGTTTGTAAATGCAGACTGCGTGGCATGATGCTTGATTTCATACACCTGTGGTCTGATTGAAACAGCTGAATTCAGTAATTAAGAGGTGTGTCCCAATACTTCTGTCTATATAGTGCACATGTGACCGCAAATGATTTTCAGTTAATAATGACTTTTTTTTCAGTTCTTCTTTGTGCCTGTTATATTTCAACATTTTTAAGGCTACAAGGTTAAAAGATTATATAAAGGACACATTTGTATGTGTACTTGTAATAAGGAACTTGTCATTCAACTCTGAGCAGTGAGCAGAGCTGTTATCTGTTCTAATAAGATCACTGTTTACAGAGTAGAAATAAAATAGCCATATGTATATTATAATTTCCTTTTGAGTCCATTGTTATGTTAGTATCATTGAGATACTTTTATAGTTTATTAATATATATATATATATTATTATTATTATTTTAAAGATCTATATAGCTTTTATACATTTTTATTTTGGTTTATTTGTTTTAGTATATCAAGTAAAATAAATGAAAAATAGAAATGTTGTTTTGGCAACTAGCAAAATTAAATAAGTTTAAAGGAATAGTTCACCTAAAAATGAAAATCTCATCATTTGCTTACCCTCATGTCTTTCCAAACCTTTTCATTCATTCAACATGAGGGTGGAATGGGATGAGAGTGAGTAAATGATGACAGAATTAGCATTTTTATGTGAACTATCCTTTTAAGGTTTTTAATGTTTTAGTTTATTTCACTTAAATAATTATAACCCTATTTGCACCTCTTGCATCTTTCAGTATGTGTTCAGTAAAAGTATGTGATGATGTGGAAGGTCAGACGGGTGGAGTGATTCAGCGGTGCAGCACAGATGCTCCAAACACCTACAGTCTCTCCAGCACCCCGCTGCTGTGTTACTGCTCATTCATGCAGCACATGCACGATGGGCCAAGAGTTTGTGTGCTGGTGTATGTATATGAAAATAAAAGCCTCCAGACCTCATGAGTAGAAAAAGGTGTTTAATACTGCACTGCACTGCAGTGTTCCCGGCATCAGTACTAAATACACTCTAAGGCCCTGTTTACACCTCATAATAACATCCTTCTCTGGTGATCTGATGACAAGTGCTTAACTGAGACAGATTTCTCTTTACACCATTTCTCAAATCTGTCCTGTGACCACTTTTGAATGGATGACGTCAAATGAAGGGTCTCCAATTTCACGACTACTTCCATAAGCCACTACGTCAGTGTATTGCTTCAGGTTGATATAAAGTAAAAAAGGCAGCAAACTGTTGATTTTAAACATCTTACAATAAACCTAACATTTCAAGCATAAGGTTAACATTTATAATAAATAAAAACCTTATTAGGAAGTTAAGGATTATATTTACAATTAAAAACACTCTCCAACTATACCTTTTATGGTATATTTATATATTTATATCACCCCCTTTAATATTGATTTATGACAAAACAAGTATAGTTCAGGTTGTTGTGGTGCAACTCTCAATCAATCAATCACCCAAAAATTCACTCTTGTGTCATTCTAAGCCTTTATGACTTTCTTTTCTGTCTGGAACAGAAAAAAAGAGAGAAATTTATCAGTGTTTCCCATTTTTCCATATATACAGTGCATTCAGAAAGTATTCAGACCCCCTTCACTTTTGTTATGTTGCAGCCTGATACTACAATTGTTTAAATTATTTTTTTTTTTCTCATTAATTTACACTCTGTACCTCATAATGACAAAGTGAAAACAGAATTTTAGAAATGTCTGTAAATTTATTAAAAAGAAAAAACTGAAATATCACATTTACATAAGTATTCAGACCCTTTACTCAGTACTTAGTTGAAGCACCTTTGGCAGCAATTACAGCCTCGAGTCTTTTCAGGTATGATGCAACAAGCACACCTGGATTGGGGGATTTTCTGCTATTCCTCTTTGCAAATCCTCTCAACCTCAGTCAGGTTGGATGAGGACTGGTGGTGGACAGCCATTTTCAGATCTCTCCAGAGATGTTCGATAGGGTTCAAGTCAGGGCTCTGGCTGGGCCACTCGAGGACATTCACAGAGTTGTCCCGTAGCCATTCCTGTTTTGCCTTGGCTGTGTGCTTAGGGTCACTGTCATGCTGGAGTGTACGGAGTGTAGATTAATAGTATCAGGCTGCAACATAACAAAATTGAAAAAAGTGAAGGGGGTCTGAGTACTTTCTGAATGCACTGTATATATATATTTTGTGGTTTTGCATCCCTTTCATGCTTACACCACGCAACATTTTAGAGTCATTAAACTGGAAGTTTCCTACAAGGTATAAAGATTTTTCAAAACAACATGAATACAAACTAGAAGATTTTTCCTATTTCTTTATTGTTGGCGCTTGTTGAGTCTTACATGTGTTTGTAACCAGAATAAGGCTGGAGTGATCTGATCACAAAACGTTTTGGACCCTGTTTACACCTGGATGTAGTGCTGACCACTTCAAATCAAAATGTCAATGGCAGGTGTACTGTAAACGTGGCCTGCGTCCTCTTAAACACATGCGGGCAGAAGAATCACTGTTCTTCTTCACTTACCAGCTCGATCGGTCCAGTGCTGATGACTAAAGTACAGGAATGTTTATCACACCATCTGTCTAAAAACCAGCTCACTTATTCCTCACATTCACGCTGAGGTCCAGGGAAACATGGAGCAGGAATGCAGATTGGATCCACTCTCCCTCTTCATCTCGCTGTCCGGAGTGAATCATGAATGTTTGATGAAACTCACACAGAACCAATGTAAGCAGAACTGTGATGAGAAACACCAAATGCTGTCAAACAGTTGAGTTGTGCAGTCAAAACTGCAGCTGTGGGTAACATTTTAGAGCTGGCTTTCTCTGGACGGGCTGTTTGTCTTTTTATCCCCATGAGCCCTCTCACGTAACACCCCCACCCGCCCAACTCAGCGCTTGTAAGAGTTGCATTACCTGCGCCCTAATGCACTCCAGACAGCCGCACTTCCTAATGACTCGCTTCGCTCTGAGCCTTTCCGGGCAAGACCGCGGCCACAAGCCACCTCACACATGGTAACCAGACACACGCAGGCACCTGATAAGAGCGCTCAGGTTCAGATCAGAGGTTCAGCCCGACGGCGCAAACTCACAGCGGTCTAAAGCATCCAGAAACTCCCGCGGTAAATCAGAACGGGCGATAATCCTGAGAGTGCCGGTGCCCCTCGCCAGTGTCTGGTCTTCATTAGGCCACATTTCTCTCCACCCTCCGTCTAATTCTGCTCAGCATTATGGAGAAGAGAAAAACAGTACAATGACCTTCAAATAAACCTACAGGCAAAAAGAAAGAGACATGTCAGGAATCTACCTCATTAGGAGAGAGCTGAACCAATCGTATCCTGCTAGTCTGTAGTAGTTCACTCACACTGTTCCAAACATGCAGGATCTCTTCCAAACAACTAGTGATCACATATGTCCAGCTCTAAAATGGACAAAAATTAACATTTGTGCTGTACAGTATATGATCCTAGTGTAAAGAAGTATACTTCAGCATACTTTTAAAAATAAGACTTATTGTGGAAATATACTTAAGTGTGAACTGAACGTTGTCAGTCCTCTGTCGTGTGTCATGTGTTCCCGCCTCTTGTCTCCTTATTTGGTTTGTTTCCTGTCCTTGTTTCATGTGATTATTAGTTTAGTATGTTCAGCTGTGTGTCTCATTATCTTGTGTATATATGTTCCTGCCTGTTCAGTTTCATGTCATCTGATCTACTCGTTACTCCCCGGTGTTCCTGTCTGTGTCAGCCTTACCGCGTCTTGCCCTGCCTTGATGTCTTCATTAAAGACTATTATTTGAGTTTATATCCTCGTCTGCGTGTTCCTGTGTCCTCCCTGCTGTGTGCACCGTGACAGAAGACCAGACCAAAACAGTAAGCGGCGCCCCTCTCACCTCGTTTGGTTTTCCGTTTTCAAAAGTCTTTTGTTTTGTTCCTGTTTTGTTTTTGTCTGTCTGGCCCGCGGCGTGGAAGTCGCTGCTCGTCCTTCCGCCCTAGCCCACGATAGCAACGCGTGGGAGTTCGGCGGGAGTGCCGCGAGTCCGCCGTCCGCGGCTCTCTCCAGTCAAGTTCACGGGCTGCCGCTCCTTCACGCCACCGTCCGCGGGGAAAGCCAACCCGCCATTCGCGGCTCCCTTCACGCCGCCGTTCGCGGGGAAAGCCAACCTGCCG
Source organism: Tor tambroides (assembly GCA_021397915.2). NCBI lineage: Eukaryota > Metazoa > Chordata > Actinopteri > Cypriniformes > Cyprinidae > Tor > Tor tambroides. The sequence continues at coordinate 8,064 of JAFVLL020009595.1, read as the reverse complement.
TCCGCGGCTCACCCAAGCCCGCCGTTCGCGGGAGATCACGCCGCCGGCCCGCCTCTGACTCAATGCCCGCCCCTGACTCAAGCCCGCCGGATTGCCGCTGACTCATGCTCGCCGGCCGCCGCTATCCCTAGCTCCGTGGATCAAGTCCACATGTTCCGGCCAGGAGTGCCGGTTTTGTCTTGTCGTGCCCACAGGAACATTTTAATGAACCTTGTCTTGTCATGTCCATGGAGACTCGTCTGGGGCAGGCGGCTCCTTGTCTTGTGGCCATGGAGGCCATTCCAGCCGCCTGCCTCCCTGTCGCTGAGGTGGAAGCGGTTGCTGAGGGACCCTGTGAGGGCCCCTGACTCCTTGTCATGCCCAGAAGAAGCCTCAGCTTCCGAGCTAGCCCAGGAGGGCTTCCTGTTCCTGTGGGCTGTCCTGTTCCTGTCCTGTCTGTTTAGCCCCGGAGGGCTGTCCTGTTCCTGTCCTGTCCTGTGTTTAGCCCTGGAGGGCTATCAGTTTCCTGTCCTGTTCCTGTCTGTCTAGCCCCGGAGGGCTCCTGATACCCCCTGGATTCCCCAAGGAAATTTTTGGGGGGGGTAGTAGAGCTCTGAGTGGAGTGGAGTGGCCGTGCCACAAGGACCACCTGCCATGGCCTCCTGAGCCCCTTGCTCCGCCATGGCTTCCTGAGCTCCCTGCACCGCCATGGCCTCCAGAGCTCCCAGCTCCGCCGAGGCCTCAGTCTGTCTCTTCCACTCTGGAGGTCCCCGTCCTGTGTTCCTGTCCGTGTCTGTCCTGAGGGGCCTCCAGAGCGCCCACCCCCCCTCCCTGATGGAACTGTTAAGGCTCGGGTCGAGCCTTTCGGGAGGGGGGAGTAATGTCAGTCCTCTGTCGTGTGTGTCATGTGTTCCTGCTTGTGTCCTTATTTGGTTTGTTTCCTGTCCTTGTTTCATGTGATTATTAGTTTAGTATGTTCAGCTGTGTCTCATTGTCGTGTGTGTGTATAAGTTCCTGCCTGTTCAGTTTTGTGTCGTCTGATCTACTTGTTACTCCCCGGTGTTCCTGTCTGTGTCAGCCTTGCCGTGTCTTGCCCTGCCTTGTCTTCATTAAAGACTATTATTTGAGTTTATATCCTCGTCTGCGTGTTCCTGTGTCCTCCCTGCTGTGTGCACCGTGACAAATGTAATGTTTTCAGGCTTATTTGCATGTTATTTACAATTAAATGAAAATGCATTAGTTTAAATTTAGATAAAATTTAATCAAGCAGTACATCTATAATTTCATAATTACCTTTGAAATATGGTTAAAGTGTACTGACAATCACTTAAATATACTTTAATGTCATTTCTATTGAAACTTGAATGTCATATTTGTAATTACACATTTGTGATGAAGTCACAAATTTAGTACATGTAAAATATATTAACTTGAAGTGTAATGTCAAACAACACACTAATTAAAATTATAATCAAGCACTTTACACACTTTTTAGTATGTTAGTCAACACATCAAAATAAGTGTACTTTAAAGCATGACAAACAATTAAAACATGATTTAAAATGAACTTTAACGTTAAACATTTAATTTTACATTATTATAAAGTGTGTTAAGAAACATTCATACAAGTTCCGTTTTATTTAAAACAGATGAACATGAATGTGGCAACATTTTATTCTGTTGGTTATTGTGCATATCGCAGCAGTTTGTTAATGAAATGTTGGTTAAACGGCACTAAAAAGTAAATGCTTTGTGTTTGAAAATAACGTAGCACTTTAAACCTAAACAATAGTGTTAACAAAATCATGAGATATGTGAAGCAAACATGCTATTTTAGTTTGCTTCTACAAGGCTTTGAGCTCTTTGATTGTGACTTGTGTTCCTCGGGACTCATTCCCGAGTGCTTCACATCACCAGTGCAATGCTGTACCGGGTGCGCTACTGAGCAAGTTTGCTGCATCAGAAAAGCCATAAATATGGAGCTGTTTGTTATGCAAACATCTAAATGTATTAGTTTACAAATCATGCACTATTGTAAAAGTATTTTGAGGTTATAATATAGTACTGTGCAAAAACCTACATGAAAATAAGCCTTTATTAAGCAATAACTTGCACCTGTATTCATAATTTGTGTGAAAAAGAATAACAGTTGTTGGCATTTTACTGTTACTAGTGTTCATTTCAGCTGAAATATGCATATGAATTGTATGTATAGGTACATGTTTGGAGTTTTGCAAAAATGTAGGTAGAGGCAGGTTTTTCCAATAAGCCAGTTTTGGGTTCCTTTGATGTGCATTCTTAGACAAATCTCCGTATAGTACCCTTTTTGAAGCAAAACTGAAAGTGTAAAGCTTACATGCACTGCATTATGAATTTCAGAATGTAATGGCATGTGAAATTGGTCTTAAGTTGCTTTCCAGTGACTAGTGTGAGTGCTGACTATTATATCAGTCTCTATGGAGCGAAGTGTCAGTGTTGTGGGATTGTTCAGTGCTGTAAAGTGTTCACATAATTTTTAATTCAACTCGTTTGCACTGAGCTCTCAAAGCATCTGCCCCTTTTGTGTCTGAACAACTACACTGCTTGTTGGTAAGTTTTCTGTACTAGCCAAAAAAAAAGAGAGGCCATTTTTGCATGTTCCTCATAAAGTATCCATTTTGACAGCAAAACACCAAATTCTAAAAGTGGAAGCTTTAGTCTACTTAATCTTCTTGATTTCTCATTATCCTTGTGATCAATGTTCTTATTTGCTGTGAAGTCTGTGTGTAGTCTATTTTACTGCCCAATCCTATTGTTTGTAAGAAGGAGCTGAAGTATTGCCTCCTGCCACCAGATGGTGCAAACATCTGCCCCATCACCAACTGTTGCTTATGCCACAAATATTGTTTTGTTGATTTTAGACTGCACTTTCACACATACATAATGTCACATTCCTGCAAACAGAGTTTCAGATACATTGCTGTTTTTTATGTGTGTGGTTGTTAATGGTGCTCAAAGGCCCGATTGCGTCAGGCTGCTACATCAGTCTTATGTTCATCACAGCACCAATCCAGCTGTCTTTCCTTAAACACGTCCCAAATGATGTTTGAAAGCAGTGCAGCACTCCTCCCTGCTTTGATTTTTTTCTTGTGTAAAATTTTTCACATTTGTTTCATATTTGGCTCACTCTCACACCAGAGTGAACATCTGCTCGTGGCCCTGTGGAGGGATTGGGCTGACCTTTAGTTTGAGCTGCCTGACTGTACTGTAACAAGATGGAAAGTATACAAACGAATGTGTTTACTGAGCATTTATGTACTCATCTTCAGGCCATTCCAAACATGTTTTCTTTTTTTTTCTTTTTTTTTTTGTGGAGTATAAAAGCAGATTTCTTTTGAAGGATCTTCATTCAGCTCATTTGCAGATCACTGTGCTCCAGGAGAACTCATAAGCGTCATGCACTCATTATTTTTGAGGGGCACGAGTGAAGCCTCGTCATGCTTGTCATGTGACACACAGCAGCCACAATAGCACTGTATAACTGATATAGGCTTATGTTTTTTTTTCTCCTTTTTATTTGAAATATTCCCAAACGTGTTAACTATATCTCGATTCTTAAATATGTGTAAGTAAATGCATTTTGCAACTTTATAGATTATGTTAGTTGATCTGGGCAATGGGCAAAGTAGCCTAATGTTAGTGTAATCTATTAACTACACATAAAAAAACCTGTCTTTTTACTTAAAGGTGCACTAAGCAATTTTTGAAAAACGCTTTTGACTGCAGTGTCGGACCATGTCCCAAAACACAAGTGCAGCCAATCAGCAATAAGGGGCGTGTCTTGTAATGATACAGCACTCAATTTGGGTGTACAGGATGGATATTAGCAGATCGACTATAGATAGAGAGAACTGGAAGATAAAAAAAGAGGAAAATATCGGAGGAACAAAACATTAAAAAGAAGGGTTATGATCAGGCGAGAGGTGGGACCCGCGTAAATATCAAGTAGGGCTCGCTGCAGCCGACAAGATCCAGGGGGCGTGGTTGGATCCACATCTAGGGGGGTGGAGATTGGTAGGTTTAGGGGTGGAGATGGGTAGGTTTAGGGGTGGAGATATCTGTTATTTTTTTGCATGACACCTCTGCTCATGAGCATCAAAAGTATTATAAGCTTATCATAAAGTAGTCTTTATGACTTAAATTCCAGACCTTTGTAAATCAGAATTTGGACGGTAATCATTTCTCATGGAGATTCTGTCTTTTAATTATGGCTTTTAATTCTTAATTGACCTTTTATTGCATAATGACTTTGACTTTTTATCTTATAATTTTGTAATTGTCTTTTGTCATAATTATGATGTTTTTTTTGTCTCATAATTTAGACTTTTATCATCATTAATGTCATAATTTTGGCTTTCCATGACGTTTATTAAACAAGGCAAATTAAAGGCAATGCAAATTACCGCAAGGTCACAAACAACCAAACGATATGTTCGGATAATGTCTTCCTCTGGCATTCCAAATAAATTAATACGAGAGGAAAAAATTCTCTCCTACCACACTCTCTCAGTAAATTGACTACCGTAAACTGCAATACAAATGCATATGCAATAAGATCAGCTGCTGTTAGTAAATCTGGCCCTATATCTCATAACTATGACTTTGTCATAATTTGACTTATCTCATAATTTTTTTATTTTTTTATTTTTTTAGCTCAAAATGAGATAAAAACATTGAATGATATGTTGTTGGAACAACATGAGTAAGTATTTTTGGTTGAATTATTCTTTCTTTTAAGAAGTTGGACAACAGTCTCTTTATAGACGAAAACTACATTACACAGTCTGGCCGTGTAAAGGCTCTGTTATTTAGCATTATTTGGTGTGTTTTTCTTCTTCAACAGGTAACTTTAGCGTGGCAGCAGCAGCAGCGAGCCGTCAGACACATCACATCACCTCCCAGTCTCGGCCAGCATCATGGCTCAGTCCGTATCCCTATAACCTCCTCTGACACTTCAAAGCCTAGCCTGCCCACAGAGTCACGGTAGGGCCTGGGGAATCATGGGAGACAAAGGAAGCAATTAAGTGATAAAGATCACTCTGAGATATGACATTTCATCCCAGGCGGATCCGGTGGTCACACTCCTTTCAGAGAAGAATACTAGCAGAAAAAAGGAAAAGGGTGGGAATTGCCCCCTCCTCCTCCGACTGCCATCCCCGTCTGTCTACAAACATGAGAAAAAGGTTGACTGCGGTGCACTTCGAACCCTTCGCTAACAAAACCGCTTTTAACCCCTGCTCAAGAACGGAGCGATGAGGTGACACCAAGTCAAAGAAAGAAACAATGTTCAAACCCATGGAGTTCATATTTACACCAATGAAGCTCATTTTGATTCCGTTTTCTTAAAACATCATTTGAAAATCAAAGGAAGTCAAATAAATAAGCATTCTATTGTGGCTCTAATTGCCCCGAGATCGAGTTACAGATCTTGTTTCGCATCTGCGCTTTCAAACGGCAGCGTTCAAAGCCTCGTTCACCTGTCTGTGAGGAGAAAGCCTTTCACAGAGGATCTCTGAGAAGCCTACTGATTCAAGACAGCTCCCTGAACATCTTTTTCCACCACATTTTAACAAAACCTCAAGGCTAAAAGAGTCTTAATCAGATTTAAACTGTGTGCTCACTGTCTTGATTTTGTGCTTTTAAAGGAATAGTTCACCCAAAAATCATAGTGTTAGCTGTTAAACTTGTTTTAAAATGTTATATTTGAAATTATAAGATTAAAAAGTCAAAATTATGACATAAACGGCATAATTATGACAAAAAGTCCAACTTTTTTGTCTCATAATTTAGATTTTTTTTATTTCATTTGGATGAATTATTTCATAATTCTTAATATTTATCTCATAATTTTGATTGTCATAATTATCAGCTTTATCTCATTTTGACTTGTAATGATCTTATAATTATGACAGTTATGATTTAGAAATAGCATGTTTTTTTTATTTTATGTGGTGGAAATGAGGTTTCATATTAACTTCATCACAAGTGACAGTAAAGATATTTATAATGTTACAAAAAAAAATCTTCATTTAAATAAATGCTGTTCTTTTGAACTTGCTATTCAAAAAATAATCCTGAAAAAATATATGTATGGTCTCCACAGAAATATGAAGCAGCAAAAACTGTTTACAACAATTAATAAATTAATAAATTATATTTCACAGTATTTTCACATAGAAAACAATTATTTTAAATTGTAATAATATTTCACAATATTACTGTTTTACTGTATTTTTGCAGCCTTGGTGAAGAGAAGAGACTCTTCAAAAACATTGTAAAATCAATTTAAGCTATTCATCCAAAAATATGCAAAAAAATGCTGCAGGGGTGTGAATTCCATAAATCGGTGCTGTTTGGATGCGGGATTCTTTTATGTCATCAAAAAACTCATCAATCAAAGGCACTCGAAAATATTGATATTATGTGCACATGTGTGTTGTTTTTAATGTTAAAGCCATGTGAATAAAGGCTTTTTATCTTTTCACAATATTTTCGAGTGCCTTGGATTGATGAGTTTTTTTGATAATTTAAGCTATTATTCACTGACAATCCTCTCCACTGTAGCACTTAAATCTCATTCTCCATTCCACATTTACAACACGTTTGTTGAGTTTTGGCGATCAGTGCTGCCCAACCCAAACCAAGCTGAATCTAAAACCAACTTCAAATTATATTTCAGAGCTTTGATGTTGGTGGATATGTTCAGTGAAACTTGGAGCTGGGTTTGATCCTCAAACAAAGCATATTAAGGCTTCAGAAGAGTTGAAATGTTGCAAAATAGTGGTACATACTATTTTTAGAACACGTTTATGGTGCTTTTTGTTTCTTTTTGTTTCTTAACAGATGTGGTCAATATGAACTATCCCTGTACGGAAGGAGGTGTGTGATGAAAAAAAAAAACACATTTCATGTTGCACAGAAAAATGCTGAAGGGAACAACACAAGGGTGAGTAAATAGATTGAAATGTCCATTAGTCTTTTTAAGAAGGTGCTCTAAATGCCAACTGCCTAAAAACAAGCACTTTTTTTTTGGACATTTTGACTGCTGATTGTTGTGTTCAGCGCCACAGGCAGGGACTTCAAACATGAGAGAAGCACACCTGTTTGAAGGGTTAAGAGGGATGATGGGAAATAAGTAGAGGCCAGTGGACAGTCACCAGCGGGGATATCCGAGGGCCATCTTTTCATTAATTGTACCTAATGAAACTGCACAACAACAGGGAAGAGCACCCCACCGCTGAGGCACGCTACCGGCTCCAAAATTACACCAAAAATAAAAGGGCCTTTACATCGTCACATCAAAGTGTTTCCACTGAAAGAGAAATGACAGGTCGTTTAGAGCTATCAGAAACAAGTGCAAGGTACCATAATGTGATCACTGCCACAAGATCAATCTTTTCAGATGCTTAATGTTTTATATACACACTCCATGTCAGAAGTATGTGAACAGCCCTTCTAATTAGTACGTCTGAGTATTCCAGCCAAATCCATCGCTGGCAGGTGCATAAACCAAACAATGGAGCAGCTTCTCTCTGCATCTGAGATAGAAGAATGTACCTAAGTAAAAAGTTTTAGAACTGTAAGTTGTTTTTTTGTTTTTTTTGGAAAGAAGTAGTTTCTTCTGCCAATTAAGGCTGCATTTATTTGATCTAAAATATAGTAAATATGGTAATATTGTGAAATATTATCACAATTTAAACTAGCTGTTTTCTATGTGAATATGCAGGAAAATGTCATTTATTCCTGTGATCAAATCTGAATTTTCAGCATCATTACTCCAGTCTTCAGCGTCACATGATCCTTAAGAAATCATTCTAATATGCTGATTTGTGTCACAGAAACACCAGGCTCTTCCACCAATCAGTGATCCCAATCACCGGAGTTCTGATCACACGCACCTGACCGTCATTCACTAATCACCAGCACCACAGTATAAGAGCACACAGCTCACACAAGCACATTGTCTGGTCTCCATTGTGGATAAGGACTCAACTCGTTTGTCAAGCTACTTACCTGATTTCCTGCTCCAAGTTTCCCGATCTCCTT
>JAFVLL020009594.1:0-10480 GCA_021397915.2 Tor tambroides | reverse complement strand
GTGCACCTTCGTGGTATCCACCTGACCTACCCCGAACCCAAGCACCCCCCATTCTCATGTAAGTAACTCACAGAGTGGTTGTACGGGTGCTACAAGATAAAAGTAAATTTTGCATTTCATATGGAAATCAAGGTCTGGAGTCTGGAGGAAGGCTCCGCACAGAATCCAAGTTGCTTGAAGTCCAGTGTGAAGTTTCCAAAGTCAGTGATGATTTGCTGGTGTTGATCCATTGTGTTTTATCATGTCCACAGTCAATGCACCCATCTACCAGGAGATTTTGGAGCACTTTATGCTTCCATCTGCTGTGACAAGCTTTATGGAGATGCTGATTTCCTTTTCCAGCAGGACTTTAGCACCTGCCCACAGTGCCGAAACCACTTCCAAGTGGTTTGCTGACCATGATATTACTGTGCTTGATTGGCCAGCCAACATGCCTGACCGATACAGATGAGCTGAAGGCTCAATTGATAGCTTTCGGCTCGAAGACTTGGAGGGCAAAACATCCATAGAACTGCAGGACAAGCGTGTCAATTTTTCATCTGTTTCCCAGCCGCAAATATTTTGATCATCTCTCAAAATAATAAAACAAAGGTATTTCTGAACAAAATGCAAGTTTTGGCCATTTGCAATCCATATTAAGCACCCGCGGCAATATTTCAATCATAAACAGTGCGACAAAACGTTGTAAAAACACTTAAAGTGCCTTAATATAATTAAAACAGTAATATTAAAAGATCAAATTCAGTAATCTCTATATTAATGATGCATAGTTTACACGGGCAAGCAGATGAGGCCGGGAACATGAACGCCGTCCGCTTAACGTTTCAGTGTTTTCCTTCTAATGGTTTTCTATGGGAAGCCATTTAATTTGAAACTTTGCACATTATGTTTATATTATGCATTATATATTAAACAAAATATACATCATCAATAAGGTGTCCACTGAATCTTGCCTTTTAATATCTGCGTTTTACTACATTATTACTTAATGCAATCTGCGTAAAAATAACTGGCGGTCAGTGAAGCAAAGCTTCGTTTTGCCCGCCAGGTGGGAATTCCAATAAGGGTGTGACCTCATTTGAAAACTATCAATAGTGCTTCAGCAGTGCCACAGGCTGATTGCCTCCATGCCACACCTCACTGATGCTGGAATTTTTGTGCACTGTAAGAAAAAAACATCAATATACAGTACAATATACCACAATAGTTAAAGGAATCTTATGTTTTTGGTGTTTACAGGTCTTTTTCCATATTTTTGAATTATGCTTTGCATTTGTGGGAGGGAGAACCTAGGTCACTTATCGGCATGAAAACAGTGCAAGAGCAGACACCATTACTCATGGAGATCTTCTCAGTCAAAGTTTCATTTTAAAGTCGTCTTTTGAATTTGGGGAACCTGTTTCTACACTTCCATGTTAAATTATAGAATATGTTGTTAAATGTCATATAAACTGTTGACGTAACATTAATTTAGCTAAGGTCTGGCTTCTTTGGCAAATGAATATTGGAGCCGTCACATTCAACATTTTCTACTTATCGTCACACATCTTACTTATGGAGGTTACTGTTTTAATTGTTTATTAACTTTTATTTGTTGTTGATGCGGTATATTTAGTGCTGATAATATTGTTTCACATCCGTTATTACTGAAGAGAAGCAGTTGTGATAAATCTGAAGCGCAGTACTAACATACTGTGTGTAGATTAACTTTAGTTTAATGGCTTCAACAAAAGCTGGCAGAGGAGTTGTCGAGAAAAGGAGAGACCATTTACATCTTTCTTAATGTAAAAGAGATGAAGATAAAACTAAGTGAAGATCTGACATCGCAAATTCTTCAAGGATAAGACTATCACCTTTTTGGCCAAATGAGGTTTAGACCTTTTATTGTCTTGTATTACACACACAAGTTCTCTTTTCGCACTGTAATGGACAAATGCACACAACATTATGTCAAAATGACCGTTGTTGGCGAGTGACCTCGTAAACAACACGGTCTAAAATGAGTTAAAACGTCTTAACTGACCGTAAAGATGAGAGTAGATCGGATGTGTGTCAGATATGGGTCATGTTTTAAAGGAATAGCAGTTCATGACATTCATAGTGTTTCTTTTGTTTTCTTTCTAATGACAGGACGTAATTGCTGCTGTACTGTGAATCTCAAGCACACCTGCATTCTTATCATGGGTTTGTATTCTGTTTTATTAACAATTTTTATTGAATATTAGTGTTTAATATTGAAAAGAAAATAGAGTCATTGAGTTTTTTTATTCTGTTGACTTTTACAACAATGTGAAGTTGGTTGCTGAACACACCTTCAAAGGTGTGTTTAAAGCTGCTTGTCGTTATGTATATGGTCATTTTGTAATGTCTTTTTTGTTTAAGGTGATGGGCAGTTCAAGACGTTCAAGAAGTTAATGACAACATCTCCTCCCCTGTTGTGATTGTGAGCTACAAATACCCAGAGGAGATGGCTCTTACGCTGTAATTCATACAGAAGTAAGCAACACATATGTTATGAAATGTTTATTAAGCATTTGGTTGTGCTGCTGTTTATTTAGTTGATAATAATGAAGTATATTGTAAGATATAGTTGATCTGACAAGCTCATATGACAGATGCAAATGGAAACCGTTGGAAATGTAAGTTAAGCAATTTATAAACAATTGTTTGAATTGGAAAGTATAAGGGAAAGCAGTTGATTTAATGAACTAAAAATACTGTATGATTGCTTTTCCATCTCCAACCTGCATGTTACTCTATAGTTCAATTTCATTCATTTGTTTTTTTTTTTTGTTTTGTTTTTTTTTTGTCATATCCATTTCTTTTAGAGTTTTCCTGTGAAGAAATCCTGAACAAGGGTTGAGATGAAGGCAACTAAGTGGCTATGCATTCCTCCAAGGCTCTTACAGTTTTGAAAATCCATGTAATATTTGAGCTTTTTCAAATCTCAACATGGAACTTGGACTAAACATGCAGATAAAGGGGAAAAGAAAACCTGGAGGCTGTGTTCAGTAGTTTCCTCAAACTGGCGAATGGTGAGAGGTATACAAAGAGTGCACAAACACTTGGAGCCTTGCATCTCACATCATGTTTGCTCTTACTTCAAATTGTATAGTTTTCTTAGTTTCACATTGAAGTGTCAAGAATGAATGAACAAATCTTTGTTCCATATTTTCAAATGCTGTACAAGAAAGCGTTGTTGCAGAACCATGCCAATTGAAGTATAACACTAAGATAATTTAGTATGAATTACAGGTTTGTAATCAAACTTAAAGACATAGTTCACCAAAAATATTATAAGAAAATTCTGTTAATTACTCACCCTCATGTTGTTCCAAACCTGTAAAACTTTCGTTCATTTTTGGAGCACACATGAAGATCATTTTAATGAATTCTGAGTGCTTTTTGTCCCTCTCTTGACAGCCTACGCAACTATCACTTTCAAGGCCCAGAAAGGTATAAAGACATCATTAAAGTATGTGACTCCAGTGGCCTAACATCAATTTTAAGAAGCAACATGAGAGCTTTCTGTTCACAAAACATCTTCACTTCAGCATAGATCATAGATCCTGCACATGTTCACGAGAGAACCACAGTGTTTGCATGTTGTGTTGACACCATTTTTAAAAAGGCACAGTATGATGAGTAATTGATGACAGAATTCACATTTTTGTGTGAACTATCCCTCTAAACAATATTTTGTTCTCCTATAGGAAAAATGTTTCGAATCTTGACTGTTTCACAGTTTGTGAAGTTTAAATTTTGTGACCACTATTTGGTGCAACACCAGTATTGTACGAGTGCTCGTGTTTTCATTTTTAATTCTCTCTGTTGCTGTTTAAAGCTAAACTGTCTTCAACAATACAGTCCTTTTCAGTGTTTAACACATTGTTAAATGAATTGATTTCATTGAGTAATTGATTGATTAAATCCTTTTGTCCTAACCAATTTAAGGCAAACAAAAGCCATTGAATGCACTTTAAAGAATGTTTACATGTAAAAATAAGTAAAAATAAACTATGTTCAATTCGTATATTGTGTTCGATTTATTTGCTTTATTTGTTTTGTTTTTTTTCATATATAGATGCACCATTAAAACAGAAAAAAATCCTGTTTTTTTTACTGTGGACAGACTGTCAATTAACAGTAAATTTTTGTTTTTAATTACGGTACAAAGTCCGGGTAATGAGCTGCCAGTTCTCTTTCTGTTTTTTTTATGGATTTTTTTTTCTTACAGTGTGCTAAAGGCAGGGGCGTAGCCATCATTTCAGAAGTGAGGGGGACAGAAATGTAATATATATATATATATATATGTTTTTTTTTTTTTTAAATAAGTCTCTTCTGCTCACCAAGCCTGCATTTATTTCATCCAAAATACAGTTTTACTATGTACAACTGCTTTCTATTTGAATATATTGGAAAATGTAATTGACTTCTGTGATCAAAGCTGTATTTTCAGCATCATTACTCCAGGCTTCAGAGTCACATGATCCTTCAGAAATCATTCTAATATGCTGATGTGCTGCTCAAGAAACCTTTTTTAATTATTATTATTATTATTATTATTTAAAACAGTTGAGTAAATTTTTTCAGGATTCTTTGATCCAAAAATCAGCATTTATCTGAAATAAAAAGCTTTTGTAACATTATACACTATCCCATTCAAAAGTGTGGAGTCAATATTATTATTATTATTTTATTTTATTTATTTTGGAAAATAAATGATAGAAATTAATAGTTTTATTTAGCAAGGATGGTTTAAATTGATCAAAAGTGTTGATAAAGGCATTTATAATGTTTCAAGGGATTTCTATTTCAGATAAATGCTGTTCTTCTGAACTTTCTATTCATCAAAGAAACCTGGAAAAAATTCTGCTCAGCTGTCTTCAACATCATCATAATAATAAATGTTTTTGTTTGTTTGTTTGTTTGTTTGTTTTTTTAGCAGCAAATCAGAATATTAAAATGATTTCAGAAAGATCGTGTGACTGGAGTAATTTACATTTTAAAATATATTCAAATAGAAAACAGTTATTTTAAATAGTGAAAATATTTCAAAATTGTACTGTTTTGCTGTAGGCCTACTTTGGATCAAATAAATCCAGGCTTTCTGAGCAGAAGAGACTTCTTTAAAAAACATTAAAAATCTTAATGTTCAAAAACTTTTGACTGGTATGTATAGGCAACTTTAATTTGTCTCTTTTTCTAGCTTTTAACTGGTTTAGAAATCTGATACACTGCTGGACAATAACCAATAATAATGATTTGTTTATATAATACAAATACTTTTTTTTATCCCATGAGGCAGAATAGTTTCTATACTGTAATGAATGCTATGTCAATTAGCACTGCATTGTTCATATACTTTATTTATTACCTGGAGATGACTTGAAAATAGACCACATATCGTGCAATAGCAATTCTAAAGTCGTCGTTTTTTTTTGTTTTGTTTGTTTTGTTTTGTTTTGTTTTTTTCTGTGAAAACTGTTTTCATCCATTTCATATATTAGGAATTTCATGGTGCAACTTTCTGCGCGAGAGCGCCCCCCGGCTTCGAGTATGAATTTATTCTGCATATAATGAGCGTTTAGCGCTCCGTGATGTTCATCTCACCTTACTCTGGGTCAGGGCCGGAGTGGGACTCATTTTCAGCCCTGGAGTTTCATGCCTTAGACCGGCCCACTTGTTTTTTTTTATCTATTATTTGCTTGCATATCTCCAACAACTGGGGTTTGTTTGTTTTTGTTTTTTTTAGCAAGGTGCCGCTGTCAGGGGAGTCAAAAGATAATTACATCATCATTAGGGTTGCCAATTAACTTCAGAAATGGAAAATAAGGGACAATTGTGATTCTTTATCTTGTATTCTTTAAGAAAATAGTGTTTATTTTTGTACTCTTGTAGAAAATAAGTGTTTATTCTTTAAGAAAATAAGGGACAGAATAAGGGACGCTCCAAATATTTGTACTGTACCATAATGTAGGCCTATATCTGCCTGTAGTTAAAAAGTTCTCATAAGCCTGAGTAAATTTTACCATTAGAGAATTGTGACTTCACAAGTGTAGTAGGCAAATTTAGGAGGTGAAAATACTGTGAAATTACAAATGGCATGAAATTTGAAAGCATAACAACTGAAGGTCTATGAAACGTCAGTCAATATAGCATTTTTTTTTTTTTTTTAAATGGCACTTTTTAACTAAAATATCAATGAAAGAACACTTAGAGAGTGTGGTCTGCTTCTGGTGCTTGGATTTGTACTTCAATGTCATATATAATGAGGTCCAAGTTTAAGAATAGCCTACACTAGAAGTTTTTTTTTTTAATGTATTTTTTTCTCTCTCTCTCTCACTCTCTATTTAACAGCATTAACTTACAATGAAATACGTCTTCCTTCAGGTAGACTGAATGTTTTCCTGCCTTGCTAAATGTTGGGCTCATGATCAATAAGTTGCATTCGCCCAAACTGATTTGGCAGAATCAAAACGCTGGTGGTGAATGGTGCCGTTAGCGCCAGTCCCGCTCGCTGTAAAGAGGGAGCAGCCGGCAGAGGATTCCGCTTGGTCTTAAAGCCTTCCTCAAACTCCTACGTTCACAAATAACAATGATTTGCACAAAAATAATGATTAATTATCAATTGAGAATTTGTTATTAATATGATCTGGTGAAAATAATATGGGCTGCGAGAAAATAATAAATACAAAGAGTAGGGCTGCTGTGAGTGCAGGCAGTCTATAGGGACAGCATATTTCAACCTATGATATCAACCCAGTGGCATGACACTGGCCCTAGCGGCCAAAAAAACGGACCGGCCCACCGGGAATCTTCCCGGTGCTCCCGATTAGCCAATCCGGGCCTGCTCTGGGTCCGAATAAAACATCAGGTCATGCAACAGACTATCCTGTCTCTTTGAATTTAAATCTATATTTATTCACACTGGCTCTTGAAAACCTTTATGCCAGCACACTTGCCCGAAAAAGTGCGGGGGACGAATTTATGTGATATTAAAAGTTGGGGGGACACGTCCCCCGCGTCCCCCGCGTAATCTACGCCCCTGGCTAAAGGAGCCCTGACCAAGTATTGAGTGCATAAATGAACATACTTTATAGGAAATATTCTAATATTTTGAGATACTGGATTTTTGCCTTTTATGAGCTGTAAGCTCTAATCATCAAAATTAAAACAAAAAAACGTTTGAAATGTTTTACTTTACATGTAATGAATCTAAAAAATATATGAAAGATTCACTTCTTGAAATAAGTTACAAAGAAATGAACTTTTTCACGATATTCTAAATTTGAGATGCACCTATACAGTATATGTGTTCATTAGAAGGATCAAATATGTGAATGTTTTTGTTGTTGTTGTTGTTCTTATGTTTTGAAGACAAAAACAAGAAAACTTTATCTGAAGGTACAGAGATCAGTATAAGGCCTTGAAAGGTCTCTTTATTCGTACAGCTAAAATTAAATTTGAAAATCAGAGTTGTGAGATTTCATCACTATGCCAGCTGGTAACCACCTGTAGTTAAAGGGAGCTAGTACGAAAAGCACACACCTTTATTTAGCAGCTGAAAAAAATAAAATAAATAAATAAATTGTGTTGGGATGTCTATAACTTGGAGAATCAGAATAATTTATTTATAGAACTGCTTTACATAATATTATTAGAGAACTGAGTTGTGAAATTTGAGTGAGAGCAGCCATGTATAATATGCAGGAAGTCAGACTAAGTTGGAGTCAAGACCAGGGGCCAGTTGCATAAAAGGTTAAGACTAGTCTGAAAAGTTAGTCAGCTAATTTTTTCTTTAAGACTGGTTATAATTTTTTTACATTTAGTTACATAAAAATGTAGATTAGTCTAAGTTGAATCCAAAAAATATGACTGATTACTCCTTGGCTAACTGCTAATTGGTCAGACTAGTTCTTAAGACACTGTTTAAAACAGAGCAGGGGTGTCCAAAGTCCGGCCCACGGGAATTTCAAACAGCCTGCAGCTTGTCTATTAAAATATATTATATGTGGCCCGCCAAGCATAATTTACAAAATATGCAGATTCACTATGTCAACACAAGATGACAGCACTAAATTTTAGACCAGATGTTGCAGTAAATTGCAAGTGATAACAATTTGATAATTCATGCCATTTATTTAGCGCACAAGAATTCCTAAACACGCCAAAAGTGTGTTTAGGACTGCTATTCGCTCTGCCTAAAGACAGTGCAGCGCAAGCTCAGAACAAATGCGTTTACTCGCTGACTGATCTCGATCACGCAACCACTAAACAGCGTTGATCCAGATCCAGTGAGAAGCAGTCGAGTTTGGAGCAGAGGTCTCCGATACAAAACCACAGATGTTGTGGTGATTTAAACTAGTTTAAAGGCAGATGAAACAGTGCTGACATTCTCAACAGCACTGACGTGGAAAACTGGAGAAACATTGTGCAACAACAGTGCAGTTAGAATTCTTTTCAATCCACAAATCACCAATATGTACAATGGATTTACTATAGCAACAGTAACTGTGGTATTGTGGCAGAAATGTAGGATATCCGTACCAAATTTTATTACATAATTTATGTAGATATGTAGGCCAATTTTATGTAATGTAAAGGCCTTTCCAAACTGAGGGCCCTATTTTAATAAAGTCTGTGTGGTGCCCTGGTGGCTTGTACGAACATCACAGGGGATTTATCACTAACACGTGTTTCTCTAGATAATGTTATACGCAGCACCATAACTTCAAATGAGTTATACTTAAAGCCTGCCCTCTGAGAAATACTGAGAATATTGCTATAAATTGTAGCAACACCTCCCCCTTTACCTTTTGGACGCGGCTCATGTTTATAACAGTAATCTTGGGGGGTAGACTCATTTAAAGTAATGTATTCATCTGGTTTTAGCCATGTTTCTGTCAAACAGAGCAAATCTAGGTTATGATCATTGATCAAATCATTTACAAAAAGTGCTTTTGTAGAAAGGGACCTGATATTCAGTAAGCCAAGTTTTATCAATTGTTTCTCTGTATTGTAAACATTTTTTATTTGTTGAACATCAATTAAATTGTTACTCTTAATTTGGTTTGGACGTTTTCTGTATTTTCTAGTTCGGGGAACAGACACAGTCTCTATAGTGTGATATCTAGGTGAAGGAGTCTCTATGTGCTGAGAATTAACTGACTTCTGTGACGTGAGGTGGCTAGCAGACGGTCGGTTTAGCCAGTCTGTCTGCTTCCTGACCTGGGCCCCAGTTAGTCAAGTACGAACTCTAAGACTATGTGCCATATTTCTAGAGAGAAGAGCGGCACCACCCCAGGAGGGATGAAGACCATCTCTTTTCAACAGGTCAGGTCTGCCCCAAAAACTCGTCCAATTGTCTATAAAGTCTATGTTATTCTGCGGGCACCACTTAGACATCCAGCCATTGAGTGACGACAGTCTGCTATGAATCGCATTGCCACGGTAAGCAGGGAGGTGACCAGAGCATACTACAGTGTCTGACATCATACTTGCAAGTTCACACGCCTCTTTAACATTATTTGTTGAAGAAGAAGAAGAAGAATTATTTGTACTCAGAAGACGAAGAAGAAGAAGAAGAAGAAGAACTATAAATTGGAAGTGAGATCAGTCTGAAGAGCTGGGCTGAGTTTGGTGGTTCTAGCTTGAAAGCTCTAGGAGGAGTAGCGTTCAGAAATTTTGGTAATAATAATAATAATAATAACTAGAAGCTAAAATTCAAGATCAAACTTTAAATGTTGGCTTGGCAACGCCAGCCTCAGCAGCCGGGGGGCCAGAGTACTTGTGTGTCCGGCGTTCTTGAGCTGCCCCGCTGCAAAAAACATACAACAGTATTTTTCCATGAACCCCTGCTATTTTCTATTCTAATAAAAAGCCTACTAGGCTATGACAACAGCTTCAACAGAGTTGGCTAGCTGGATGCGAAATAATCTATGCAAGTTTCGTGAAGTTACGAATAAAAACGCAACGTGAAGCATAGAGCTGTTTTTCCTTGCAGCGCCTCAGTGCGCCTGTCTGGTATAATCTGTTACAGCTCTATGAACGAAATCTTTCGATCTGATCGACGGAATATTGGGAATATCGGAATATCGGGAGAATTTTCTGAAAATAATGACGTGTAGCTTTTCAAGATCTATAAATGTTTCTTGAAGTTACGAGCTAAAACGTAACAGGACTGCAACCTCTGTTTTTTGGGGGGGGTTTTTTGTTTTGTTTTTGCTCTTTTTTACCTGTATAAACGAAATGTTTAGATATCAAGTATTTTGAAATAATCGTGTCTGTGTTTGTCCAAGAGAAGTGAGAATGAATGTGGTCCGGAGCGCGAGTGTCCGAGCTATGCGTTGCTCTGCAGTTTGAGAAAAAAAAATATCACAAGAACTTATAAGCACTCATTTTATTATGTTCTTCTATATGTACTGTGTTCGATCGCTGGAATGTTTTGATTTATAAGGCTGTAAAACACATGGAAATT
>JAFVLL020009593.1:0-15000 GCA_021397915.2 Tor tambroides | reverse complement strand
CTTTGAGATCTTCATCCAGAACAAACGCAAGTGCTCTCGCTCCTCTCTGTTCTTCTGACATCTACATCAGAGGCTGACAAAGAGCAGGAATCGCTCTCAGTCCTGTTTTTCTCAGCTTCGCTCACAGAGTCAGAGTGTGCTGAAGAGTTCAGTTGCGTAACAAACTGATCTCAGACAGAGAGAAGAGAGAGAGAGCTTTTTATTGCAGGGTGTGGTCATTTATTTAATAACATTCAGTTATATTATTATATTCATTATACAATAAATTTAGAAATCAATTAATTAAAATGCATTTCATGCAATCAGCTTCTTTTATGATGAATGTTTCAATTTTTGAATTTTTAAAAAAAAAAAATGTTTTTTTAAACAGTGCAGAATAATGTTTTAATTTCTTAAAATATTCAGTTACATTATTATATTCATTATAAAATAAATTTATAAATCAATTAATTAAATTACATTTCATACAATCAGCTTCTTTTATGATGAATGTTTCGATTTTTGAATTTTCTTTAAAAATATTTTTTTTTAAATAGTGCAGAATAATGTTTTAATTTCTTAAAATATTCAGTTACATTATTATATTCATTATAAAATAAATTTATAAATCAATTAATGAAAATGAATTTCATACAATCAGCTTCTTTTGATGAATGTTTCAATTTTTGAATTTTATTTAAAAATATTTTTTTAAACAGTGCAGAATAATGTTTTAATTTCTTAAAATATTTTTTTTTCCAGATATGTTCATACATTTTTTTTACATTTACATTTAATCAGGAACTTTCAGATTTAGCAGAATTATATTTTTATTTTTATTAATAGATTACATTTAAATTAACTTGGCACAATTTGTTATGTATATGAAATAAGTTCAGTTTTTTATGATTTATTTTATGATCATCTAAGGTATCCTTATTTTTCAGTTGCAATGTCATTTACATTAGTGATTGATTTCTTGAAAATATCAGATAAATTGCCATAATTATTTGAGCTTTTTATGACATGGAAGGTTAGTTTTGGTCAGTGACTTGGCAAACATTTTTTTATGAAAAAAAAAAGAAGTTTCAGACATCCTTGTTTGACAATTTTAGTTACATTAATGTTTGATTTATTGAAAAATATCAGACAATTTGACCTCATTTTTGACCTTTTTAAGACACTAAAGTTTAGTTTAGGTCATCAAATGTCATGTGTATTCAAGGTGTGAATAATATATTACATTTTACCTTGTGGTTATTGTGAGATTAAATCAAAACTTTTGCTGAAATTTGCACAATATGGTATTAAAACACTATATTTCTAGAAACTTTAAAAAAAATATATAATCTCAGACATCTTATCGAATATTTTAATGATCAATTTTTTAAGAAATGCCAGATAATTTGATCTTTTTATGATGTGGAAGATTAGTTTAGGTAATCAAATTGTTTGTTTAGATTAAACTTAGATTGTTAAAGTTTTTTATTTACTGAACACTGAAATAAACTACTAAACACATTAAAAGACCCATAAAGCTGCTGCCGAACTCAATCTAATCTCTCAAAGCGTCTCATTCATAACCTGTCATGATAAACCCGTAAACATCCGGTGTGTTCATATGTGCCTCTGAGTGTCTGGAATATGATTCTGGTCTCTGAGGAGCCGTTAGATGAGTCTGACACCCATCATCCATCCGTCTGTCTCTCTGTGAGCGTAAAGCAATATTTCCTCAGCTTATGACTGCAGTGAGCTGTATCTGAGAGCTCTGACCCAGTTTGTGAAGTGAGTTTCTCTGGTAATCTGATTTTGAGTCCTCCAGACTCGTCCTGTCCTCCCGGGCCTGAAGCCTCTCCTTACTGAACTCCAGTCAGACTCAGACTGAAGATCGAGTCGAGTGTAGAAACTCTGAATCAGTGTTTAAAGGCCGCTGCTGTGTGTTTGTAGTGAATCATCTGTTTTGAGCGTATTTGAGTGTATGACAGATATGTGTGTGTGTGTGTGTGTGTGTGTGTGAGTGAGTGTGTGAGTCTGTGTGTGGTTTTGTGTGTGTGTGTGTGTGTGAGTCTGTGTGGTTGTGTGTGTGTGAGTCTGTATGTGGTTTTGTGTGTGTGTGTGTGTGAGTCTGTGTTTTTGTGTGTGTGTGTGTGTGTGTGTGTGAGTCTGTGTTTTTGTGTGTGTGAGTGTGTGTGTTTGTGTGTGTGTGTGTGTGTGTGTGAGTCTGTGTGTGGTTGTGTGTGTGTGTGTATGTGTGTGTGCGTGTGTGTGATTCTGTGTGTGTGTGTTTGTGTGTGTGTGTGTGTGTGTGAGTGTGTGTGTGGTTGTGTGTGTGTGTGTGTGTGTGTGTGTGTGTGTGTGGTTGTGTGTGTGTGTGTGTGATTCTGTGTGTGTGTGTTTGTGTGTGTGTGTGAGTGTGTGAGTCTGTGTGTGGTTGTGTGTGTGTGTGTGTGTGTGTGTGTGTGTGAGTCTGTGTGTGTGTGTGTGTGTGTGTGTGTGTGTGTGTGTGTGTGAGTGTGATTCCCTTTCATTCGCTCACAGCATGGCATGTTGAACTCCAGCAGGAGAACATGTGCGTCCGTTCCGCTCCACAGACACAAACACACACCAATGATGGAGAGAAACACACACTGATGGGAGCCTGCCATATGTCCACACACACACACACACACACACAGACTCACACACAAACATGCACAGACACACACACACACACACACATAAGATTGTAAAGGGATAGAAAATACAGTTTGTACAGTAGAAAAACAATTACGCCTGGAGAGTCCCTGTAAACCACAGTGTGTCTCAGGGGAAAGGGTGTGTGTGTGTGTGTGTTTGTGTTTCTCAGGGGAATGGGTGTGTGTGTGTGTGTGTGTGTGTGTTTGTGTTTCTCAGGGGAATGGGTGTGTGTGTTCTCTATGCTCAGATGATGCTGTAATGTGAAGCGTGGTGTGAATCAGTGCTGCATGTGACTGATTTCATGAGAATTATAGAGACTCGTCTCCTCTAAAGTGTTATTCTGTGTGTGTTTTTCACTCTGAATCAGAGACATTGAGAGACGATTCTGACTGTGTTTGTGTGATAATGAGAACCACACCTGCCTTTCATGAGCGCTCACTGTGGGAATACACACACACACACACACACACACACACACACACACAGACAGACAGGTGAGCTTCAGCTTTAATCAGATTACACTTTAAGAAGCGACTTCATGTAATTCAGTGCCAAACACAGAGCTCAGTGTGGACTGATGGGAAAGTGCTGGTTAATGGTTGTTTGACGTGAAGCTCGTCTGATCGGGTTTGTTTGTTTGCTCCACCCAAAGACAAACTCACATCTGCAGAGGAATAACGCCGCCTTGGAAAGTCTGATTTTATAACTGCATACTCAGAAATGTTCAATAGACATGATTCCCACAGTTGTGAAAAAACTGGAAATATCAATGACTTTAAAAACCGGGATTAATGCTCAGCGACTTTATTCATTTGTTTTGAGCATCTTGAAAAGTGCATGACCTTTTTTTGCTTAATTTTCCAACAAGATATACACTTGAGAAGCAACACTGCATGCAAAATTAAGATTTATCATCATAGCTTGTTTTTAATATTTTGTTTACTTGTTTATACTTCAAACATGGCAAGATCTTCCAGCGCAGAGAGAAAATACACTCATATGTGACCCTGGACCACAAAACCAGTCATAAGGGTCAATTTTTCGAAACTGAGATTTATGCATCATCTGAAAGCTGAATAAATAATCTTTCCATTGATGTATGGTTTGTTAGGATCGGACAATATTTGAAAATCTGGAATCTGAGGGTGCAAAAAAATCTAAATATTGAGAAAATCACCTTTAAAGTTGTCCAAATGAAGTTCTTAGCAATGCATATTACTAATCAAAAATGAAGTTTTGATATATTTACGGTAGGAAATTTACAAAATATCTTCATGGAACATGATCTTTACTTAATATCCTAATGATTTTTGGCATAAAAGAAAAATTGATAATTTTGGCTCATACAATGTATTTTTGGCTATTGCTACAAATATACCCCAGCGACTTAAGACTGCTTTTGTGCTCCAGGGTCACATATTAAAGACAATCTATGAAAACAAGTCTCGGACTGAGAGGAGAGCTGGTGCATGCTGGGATACACACCAATGTTGACCTACAGCTGACCTTGTTATCATTTGAGATATACAAACAAATAATAAAGATCATCATGAATGAAAGCACATGTAGATGAGGTTACTCTCGTAGAGGCCATAATGTTTGACTGATAATGAATATAATCCACATTTATGATCTTTCAACCATAAAAATATTCCATGGATGCTCAAAACAAACGAGACTAGCAACCAATCGATGCTGTGACGCTGGAGTTTGTTCTTCTGCTGAACGATTATCAACAGAAAGAGTTATTTACCGTGTTTTACAGCATCCAGATTATTCCCAAACAGATATTTCTAGTCATTTTATATTTTAGAGCTGAGTATTGCTAGCAGCATTTATATACAATGTAAGTCCACTGATCTTGTTTTAAATATTGTTAGATATTTATTTGGAGAATTGAAATATACTAAATACTGTATTAAGAATATGTTTGCTGAATCTGACTGCGCTGGAAGATTTTTTCACATTGTTTTTAACTACTTCAGACACAGAAAGATCTTCCAGTGCATTGAGACGAAATACACTCATATTAAAACCAATCTGTGAAAATAAGCCTTTATATCTCATGCAGTGTTACTTTTCAAGTAAACCGATCTTGTTTGAAGTATATTAGTGCTGGGCACCGATTAATCGCATACAAAATAACAGTTTTTGTTTATATAATATATGTGTGTGTACTGTGTATATTTATTATGTACATATAAATACACACACATACAGTGTATATTTTGAAAATATTTACATGTCTATATTTATATTCATAATTTATATTATAAATAAATATATTTAATATATAAACAACATTTTTCTGAAATATATACTTGCATGTATTTATATGTACATAATAAATATACAGCACACATACATATATTATGTAAACAAAAACTTTTATTTTGGATGTGATTAATCATGATTATTTGTTTGACAGCATTAATATTTAGATAACTGGAAAATAAGACAAAAAGACTATGTGTGTGTGTGTGTGTGTGTGTGTGTGTGTGAGAGAGAGAGAGAGAGAGAGAGAGAGAGAATGTGTGTCTGTCAGGGATTCAGATCTTATAGAGTTCCTTAAGGCTGCCTGGATTACTGATTCTGTGTGTGTGTGTGTGTGCAGTGTTTTGTGGGATTAATCTGGTGTGTGTTGTGTGTTTGAGGAACCCGTCTTTCCGGTCGCTAAAGTGAACACACAGTTGTTTGTTTTGTGTCAAACAGGTTAAAGGATCCTGACATACTTTAACTACAGCACACACACACACACACTCACACACACACACACACACACACACACACTCACAGACACACACACTCACTCACACACACACACACACACTCACTCACAGACACGCGCACACACACACACACACACACACTCACTCACTCACAGACACACGCACTCGCGCGCACACACACACACACACACACACACACAGATCTCCGTATCATGACTGTAGTGTGCTGATACTGCAGGATATGTGAGTACTAGTCATGTGATACACTAGCATTATGTGTATTTGTACACACACATGTATGCATTTTGTATTTTTTACAAAAACAAGCATCTAGTTTCATCTCGTCTGCTGTCAGTGACATTCAAGAACAGCCACAATCAGAAGAACAACACATGTCTATGATGCGTCCCATTAAGATAGATAATAGATAATGTGTGTGTGTGTGTGTGCGTGTGTGTGTGTGTGAACACACTCTCTGGATTGTCAGACTAGATGAGGTGAAGACCAAAACAGATTAAAAACACTTAACAAGTCAAACTGCCTGGATGATTCGTCTTTGCACATTTTATTTAATCAGTTTTTAGATATTAAAGGACAGATTTCTATTAGATTTTAGGTACTGATTGTTGGAATTGATTTAAACATATATGCACAGCGTCATTCAAAAGTTTGCTATCAGTAAGAATTTTAGTTTTAAAAAAAAGTCTCTTATGCTTATTGAGGCTGCATTTATGTGCTCAAAAATTAAGAAAAAAACAGTAAAATTGTGAAATATTATTAAAATTTAAAACAATGTTTTTCTATTTTAATATACTTTAAACTGTAATTTATTTCTGTGATACGCAGCTGTATTTTCAGCATCATTACTCCTTCAGAAATCATTCTGATATGCTGATTTATTATGAGTGTTGGAAACAGTTTTGCTGCTTAATATTTTTTTGGAACTCACAGATCAACAGAAAGTTCAAATGAACAGTATTTTTACAAAATAGAAATATTTTCCAACGATATAAGTCTTTACAATCACTTTTTACCAATTTAACACATCCTTGCTGAATAAAAGTATTTCTTTAAAAAGAAAGAAAGAAATTTACTGAGCTCAAACTTTTGAAGGGTAGTGTATATTGTTACAAAATACTGATTGTTGCAATTTAAACACAGTATATAATATAATTTTTGTTATTCTTGGTCTTATATCACTAGCTGCTCTCACTCAGGTCCTGTAGAACTTCATGTTTCTCCTCTGATTGTCAGTGTGAGCTGCTTACTGTATGTTAATATTTTTAAGTGCTGTTCTTCACTTGTTTATTGATTCTTTCCTTCATTGTTACTCAGTAAACATCAGTGCGCCACCTACAGGATCAGTAATGAACACGATGAGTGTGTGATTTCAGTGAGGACCTCTGTGGGCCAATCACAAACACACACAAATAAAGCCTTCGAGGTCATCTGTGAATCCTGAAAATAAAATGCATCACGGTTTCCACTAAAATATTGTGCAGCACAACTGTTTTCAACATTGATAATAATCAGAACTGTTTCTTGAGCAGCAAATCAGCATATTAGAATGATTTCTGAAGATCATGTGACACTGAAGACTGGAGTAATGATGCTGAAAATACAGCTTTGATCACAGAAATAAATTACAGTTTAATAGATATTTACATAGAAAACAGATATTTTAAATTGTAAAAATATTTCATAATTTTTACTGTATTTTTGATCAAATAAATGCAGCTTTTGTGAGCAGAAGAGACTTCTTTCAGAAGCATTAAAGATCTTATATCTGGAGGTGTGTGCCGGTGTGGGTATCTGAGTGAGGATCAGTGTGTGTTTGAAAGGGAAACGTGTGTGTGTGTGTGTGTGTGTGTGTGTGTGTGTGATTGCTGTCGTTCCTGTCGGTCTGGTCTCATTCCTGACCTGTCGATCTCCTCCGTCCTCTCGACCGTCTGTCTGTTCTCATCATGGCTCTGTGGAAGAGAAAGCTTCAGATCTCCACCAGACGGAAGAGGGAAGTTCCTCCTGAGTAAGACGCTGATTTTACTGAGTGATTTCTGTGGCTCCATTCATTAGATGCTGATTCTCGTGAGGCCGTGAGTGTTTTCTGTGTCAGACACACTCTGTGTGTGTGTGTGTGTGTGTGTGTGTGTGGGTTGTGTGGGTTGAGTTGTTAGGCTCATCGGGATGCTTCATTACAATAAAAACCTTTTAATTTATTATTTTTTATTCTCTATTAGTGCTGTTTTGGGTTTAAGTGTGGTCTGCACTTGTTTTCTTGAGATTCATCTGAAAAACAAGCAAAGACATGTTTATGGTGGTATTAATTTAACATAAATGATAATAAATTTACATAAAGTATTCTGTCTGTCCTGCTAATGGACATAAAAATAAATGTGAAAAAAACAAACAAATAAATAAATCAGCATCAGTTAAAGGCAGTACAAAAAATAGATGAATTAAGATATTGTCAAAATTGAACAATTAAAATGATAAAATAGTTAGTTAGTGATGAGAATTTGTGAGAAAATGTCACATTGCAAAAGGTGGTCCTAAAAATTTTTTTATATTTAGGCCTATACAATCTCTTATTTATTAAATTAATTTAAAGCATGTGGAACTGAAGAGGTTGTTATTAACCCACAGTTTATAACTTGACCTGAGCTGAACTAGATTGATATCAGCTGTAGTTATATTTATCGCAGTTGTGTATCTGATCATTCTGCTCCTTGCTCTTTCTCTGTGTGTAAATATTTCTGTTTGCTGGCCGCTGGAGGGGAACGGTCATCACACACATGTTGAATCCCAGCATGATCAGTGTCTCACACACTAATCAATGATCACTGTGTCTCTACAGGGCAGAGAAGACAGAAGTGCTGAGTGAAGACCTGCTGCAGGTCAGTGTGTGTGTTTGTGTGTGTGTGTGTGTGTGTGTGTGCGCGTGTTTTTGTGACATATGAGGACAAAATTTGTATAATGACACAGGTATGACATAGGTATTACAAGGAGAAGGTGACTTTTCAGGACATTACCCCTTGTCCCCACTTTTCAAAACGCTTATAAATCATACAGAGTGAGTTTTTTTGGGGAAAGCAGAAATGCACAGTCTCCTGTGAGGACTAAGTTTAGGTGTAGGGCTGGTGTAGGGCAATAGCCCATACAGTTTGTACAGTATAAAAACCATTACACCTATGGAGAGTCCCCACTTTTCACAAAAACAAACATGTGTGTGTGTGAGTGTGAGTGTGTGTGCCCGTGTGTGTGTGTGTGTGTTGGTAACTGTGTGTGTGTGTGTGTGTGTGTGTGCGTGTGTGTATGTGTGTTGGTAACTGTGTGTGTGTGTGTTTGTATGTGTGCATTGGTAACTGTGCGTGTGTGTTTGCCTGTGTTGGTAACTGTGCGTGTGTGTGTGTGTGTGTGTGTGTGTGTTGGTAACTGTGTGTGTGTGTGTGTGTGTGTGTTGGTAACTGTCTGTGTGTGTGTGTGTGTGTGTGTGTGTGTGTGTGTGTGCGCGAGTGTGTGTGTGTGCGAGCGAGTGTGTGTGTGTGTTGGTAACTGTGTGTTTTTGTGTGTGTTGGTAACTGAGTGTGTGTGTGTGTGTGTGTCGGTAACTGTGCGTGCGTGTGTGTGTGTGTGCGTGTGTGTGTGTGTGTTGGTAACTGTGTGTGTGTGTGTGTGTGTGTGTGTGTGTGTGTTGGTAACTCTCTGTGTGTGTGTGTGTGTGTGTGTGTGTGTGTTGGTAACTGTGTGTGTGTGTGTGTTGGTAACTGTGTGTGTGTGTGTATTGATAACTGTGTGTGTGTGTGTTGGTAACTGTGTGTGTGTGTGTTGGTAACTGTGTGCGTGTGCGTGTTGGTAACTGTGTGCGTGTGTTGGTAACTGTGTGTGTGTGTGTGTGTGTGTGTGTTGGTAACTGTGTGTGTGTGTGTGTGTGTGTGTGTGTGTGTGTTGGTAACTGTGTGTGTGTGTGTGTGTTGGTAACTGTGTGTGTGTGTGTGTGTGTGTGTGTGTGCAGGTGGAGAAGCGTCTGGAGCTGGTTAAGCAGGTGTCTCACAGCACTCATAAGAAGCTGGCGGCGTGTCTTCAGGGTCAGCAGGGTGTGGATGTGGACAAGCGGTCCGTCCGCTCACCTTCAGTAAGTCATGAAGCTCATTCAGGTCTTACAGTGTTAACAAACCATTCCTGTGCTGGTTTGAATCAGTCGGACTGAATCAGTGAGAGCGGATACTGAACATCTGACTCTCTTACTGAACTGTGAGACATCATTATTTTCAGTGATGCCCAGCTCAGAATGAAGCGAGGTTTGTTACTGAATATATATATATATATATATATATATATACTTGTAATTTTAACAATTTCTTTTACTACTCCTTTTTATTAGTACTCCATTACTACCCCGATTTTGGAAAATGTCATGAGGGCCGTGGCGTTTTCAGTCATTTTTTGTTCGATAAAAATGTGTATATATTTTTGTATCAATTTTAGGACAGTGTGTGCATGTACTGATATGTGTGTTTTTGTTTGTGAGCAGAAGAAGCTTCCTCTGACGTCTCTGGCTCAGTGTCTGGTGGAAGGAGCTTCGATTCTGGGTGATGATTCTCTGCTGGGGTGAGAGAGCGTCTCTGAACCTTTAACACTGAGATAATACACGCTTTCAGGGTCTGGATGTTATTCTGTGTGTGTGTGTAGGAAGATGCTGATGATCTGTGGAGAGACGCAGGACAAACTCGCTCAAGAACTTCTGCTGTTCGAGCTCCAGATCGAGCGAGACGTCGTTGAGCCGCTCTACACTCTTGCTGAGGTGTGTGTGTGTGAGTGTGCGCGTGTGTGCGCGTGTGTACGCGTGTGTGTGTGTGGTGTGTGTGTGTGCGCGTGCGTGCGTGCGTGTGTGTGCGTGCGTGCGAGTGTGTGCGTGTGTGAGTGTGTGTGAGAGTGTGAGTGTGTGTGAGAGTGTGAGTGTGTGTGTGTGCGAGTGTGTGCGCGTGCGTGCGCGCGTGTGCGTGCGTGTGTGCGTGTGAGTGTGCGTGTGTGTGAGAGTGTGAGTGTGTGTGAGTGTGAGTGTGTGAGAGAGAGTGTGTGTGAGAGTGTGTGTGTGTGCGCGTGTGGGCGCGTGTGTGAGTGTGAGTGTGTGTGTTCATAACACTGGACAGAAATAAACTAGCTCTTTCACAAGAATGAACAACACTCACATTTCCAACTTAAAATAATGTAATTCTGATCCACAATAATGTAGTGAAATAATGTAAATAACAGCTAGCTGTGGTCCTGGATGCTGATTGGTTGATCCAGTATTTCAAAGATATAATCAAAGGCTAAACTACTTTGAGCTAAAATATTTCAGTTATTTAACAACACATTCATGCAGGTAAACAAATAAAATATTTCATATTTTTTGTTTTTTAATTTGCTTCGTCTTTATTTTAAAATTATTTATTTGCTTGTTTGTTTATTTTATAAAAATAAACATTTATTTATTTATTTATTTTAAAAATAAATAATGAAATTTTTGTAAATATATATATAATTATATTTTTTAGCATTATAATCAAAAATATTAATTCATTCATTTTTAAACAATTTTTTAAAATTAATTAACTTTTTTCCCCCATCAACCCTGTATTTGTGCTTGAGTCAAAATAATGTGTTAATGAACATTTGTGTAAATGTTTTAGAAATGCAATAAAATTAAACAAGCTTTTTTCTGTTTCTTTGTTTATGTCTCTTCTGGTTCCTCAAAGGTTGAAATTCCCAACATTCAGAAGCAAAGAAAACATTTAGCCAAACTGGTACTGGACATGGATTCTGCTCGCACACGGTGAGAAATACACACATTCATCTAGTTATCTAAACCGGGACAAACCCGTAGACTTGCATTGTTTTTTATGCAAAACTCTTTAGAATTACTACAGAATTGTTCATATTTCACCTCAAAAAGGTATAATAACATATAATATTTTTACTGTTCATTTTAAATATAAAGTGCAACATGCAAAATGAAACTGCACAATGTGCATGTATAATTCAGTGACTTACATTGAGTTATAATCATGCAAATTAAACTTGAGTAAAACTAACAATTGGCAGTCTGATCAGATGAGATATTACTGCTGGTTCAGTCAAGTTAAATGCATTGCATTGTGGGAAACAGTAGCTCATGCAGTGTGATTGGTTGTATACTGCACTAGGGGTGTGCAATATATATTGTCTGCGATTAGAGATGCACGATATCGGATTTTTGCCGATATGCCGATATTTTCAACTCTTTTTGGCCGATACCGATATACCGATATATTTCCTTTTGTTTGGAAACAACACCAAGTATCTCCTGTACAGAAATTATAAGCAAAATATTTTTAATTTCGGTTAGTTTTTAACAAGAACTTATTTGTTAGAATTAAATAAACAATAATGAAGGTTTTTTGACAGTACATTGATGCTTTGAAAATAACTGTAAATGTATGCATTTGTAGTAGGTTAAATGCATTGATGTCCTGCATTAAACTGTGTGTAAATACATCTAAATGCCTCTTCAGATGCAGCTTCTGTGTTTCCTCTGCATTGCAAAGATGAATTTTGTTGATTTGCTTGGTAACAGCCCAGATGTCTCACTATTCTAATTCGCTGATTAAATTTAAGAATTTGATTCAAAAGATAATGCACACTTTTAGAAAAAAAAAAGGCTTTATAAAGGTAAAAATGCCCATAAAAGGTAAAAATCAATTTAAACTTGATGAATTTCTAGTAGGTGATTTAGTAGGCAAATGTGTTTTTATGCGCTGTTCTCTCCTCTCAACCTCTAGGTGGCAGCAGTCGTCCAAATCCTCAACTCTGACTTATAAGGAAACGCCTACCGGAGCCAAAGCCGACGCCCTCAGGGAGGAGATGGAGGAGGCGGCCAATCGCATGGAGATCTGTAGAGTGGGCGGAGCTTCTCTCTCTCTCTATTATTTCATGCATACTGCACCGTATTCATAATGCATATTGTAAACATGCAGCATCGAAGCATCATGGTTCATGTCGGTGTTTTTCAGGATCAGCTCTCGGCGGACATGTATAGTTTCGTGGCCAAAGAAATTGACTATGCAAACTACTTCCAGACAGTGAGTGCTTTACTCATTCAGATGAACAGACTGCCTTTTTATCACTAACATCTCTCTGTCGCTCTGTTCAGCTGATCGAGGTTCAGGCGGAGTACCACAGGAAGTCTTTGGAGTTGCTCCAGAACGTTCTGCCACAAATTAAAGCGCAACAGGGTGAGAATCATGAATCAGAAGAAGAAAGAACTGAATAAACCTGGAATCACAAGCAGATTGTAGACATTGGATTGCTCTCGTTTTAATATTATTATATATTAACTAATTATATATTATTTAATCATATATTATTATTAAATGTAATTGTATATTGTTATATATTAACTAATTATAATAATATATAATGTGTTAATAATATAATAATTAAATAATTTTAATAATTTATTTACATATTTAAAATTTAATTATTTAATTTAATATTGTCATATCATCTTAATATTGTTATTATAATAATATTATAACAATTCTATAATATTTTAATAATTAAAACTAGACTATTTAAAAATGTAATAATTGAATAATTATCATATTTAATATTATAACATTTATTTTAATATATTATTATAATATTTTAATAATTAGTATATATAATGTAATAATTTATTATAATATAATACAATAATAATTTAATTAATAATTAAATCTTAGATCATTTCATTTTATAATATATTTTATTTTAATATTATATATTATTATTTAATATTTTAATAATGAAATTAATCATTATATACTTTGTTTCAGTATTATAATTTAATATTAATGTTATGCAATATTATATAATATTTTAATAATCTGATTAATAAGATATTATATAATATATTATTATGATTTAATATTTTATTTTAGTATTATACATTATTATTAATGCTGTCAAACGATTAATCGCAATTAATCGCATCCAAAATAAAAGTTTTTGTTAACATAATATATGTATGTGTAGTCCGTTTATTTATTATGTATATATAAATACGCACACATACAGTATATATTTTGTAAATATTTACATGTATATACATTTATATTATTATATTTTATATTATATATAAATATATTTAATATATAAACATAACATATTTTTCTTAAATATATACATGCATGTGTTTGTGTGTGTATATATATGTTGTGGTGTAGTCAGTAAAGTGTGCGTGGTTTGTGTTTCAGAGTCGTGGGTGGAGAAGCCGTGTTACGGGAAACCGTTAGAGGAGCATCTGACTCTGAGCGGGAGAGAAATCGCCTTCCCCATCGAGGCGTGTGTGACCATGCTGCTGGACTGCGGCCTTCAGGAGGAGGTGAACATTCACGATCAACAACAACCTCACTGTGACTATAGTATAGGACTTATACACTTATACACTTACATATAAAATATATAAAGGTATATACATTCCTTTGACATTTTTACACTGCATCTGTTTCCACCTCTGCATGAGTATAAATGCATATAACTGTATTAAAAGTGAGCGTATTATGTGTGTGTTTTGTCAGGGTTTGTTTCGAGTCGCTCCGTCTGCCTCGAAGCTGAAGAAGCTGAAGGCATCGCTGGACTGCGGCGTGATGGATTTTCAGGAATATTCTGCAGATCCGCACGCCATCGCAGGTGAGCTTACCCTCCACTTATATTTAACAATCAGCACTGTTTCTAGGCTTAGGCAAGCTATGACAAGTCGTGTAGGGCACCACCTGCTGGAGGCCATTGGATCAGAGCGCTGTCATTTGCTGCCTGATTGTTGCATGCAAAGATTGCATTTAGAGCGCTCAAAAACACCATTAGATCAATGGGTTCTATCAGTGCTTTGGCAAGGTGCTTTTTTTTCCCCATGCAATAAAGCTAAGTTCAAAGGCCACAAAATCAGTAAATTTTATTTGTGGCAGTCGAGAAATCATATTGCAAAATTGGTCCAAAGGGTGTGTTTTTGCGCCAATGCATTGTTACAGGATCAGTGTGTTGTGTAATATTCCCATTTAAAACTTTAACAGCCAATTAAAAAATATTGGTTTAGTAAAATTCACTAGATCACTACATCCTTTATTAAACTGCTTTGTCAAATTTAACAGAGTATTCTATAGTATTGGAATTTAACGCATCTTTACGGAAGTGTCGAAATCAATTAATTCACTTCTAACAGCACTTAATGGGAGCAGCGTCGTACACGTAGAGGGCAGAGCATCATGTTATTCAAAGGGGAAGTTCACACGTCAATGAGTAACAAAGGAATAAGTAGCTGCATTCTGATTACTTTTATGCCACTGATCAGGTTTTTATATGTAGTTTGGGGTAACAAAGGGTTTTATAGGTTTGACTGAAATAATAATGGAAAAACTGACACTTCAAATCAATGTTTCAAACAACAACAAAACAATTGAACAAAAAACAGATAAAGACAAAAAGTAACCATTGATAGTATCTAAACATGTATCCAAATCCAGAAACTCATCACCAAACACCAATGGCTTGTACATATGGGTTCAGTCATTTTAGACACTTCCAAAACTGTTGCAACAGAGATGGAAATACAATTTTT
>JAFVLL020009592.1:23142-47810 GCA_021397915.2 Tor tambroides | reverse complement strand
AGAAGGTTTGTGGAGGGTTTTAGCACTAAAGTGTGCACTCATACCACCTCAGTGGAGGATCTAGCGATGGGTCAGTGTCTGGAGAAAATGGGGGTAGTAGCAGGGGACTCCAGGGACACGCTGCACCGTGAAACCTTCCATCCTTTCATTCCTGAACACCATCTTACAGGAAAGTTCTCCAAGACCTTCTGGTACTGGAACTACTGCTTCTACCCAATTGTAGAAGTAAGTCATGCATTTACATTTTTTACACAGTTACAATAGTGTTCAAATGTTTGGGGTTGGTAAGATTTTTTTTTAAAGCATACAGTCTTTTATGCTCACCAAGGCTGAAATTATTTGATCAAAAATATAGTTATAACAGCAGTATTGTGAAATATTATTACAATTCATAATAACAGTTTTCTAGTTTAATACTGTATATTTAAATTTTTATTTTATTCCTGTAATGGCAAAGCTGAATTTTCAATGCTGAATTCAAAGTGAATATGCTGATATGGTGCTTACGAAACATATTTTTGTGAAAATCGTAATAGATTTTTTCAGGATTCTTTGATTAATATTTTGTTTAAAATGAAGAACAGCATTGATATAAATAGAAACCTTTTGTAATATTATAAATGTCTTTACTGTCACATTTTAGCAATTTAATGTGTCATTGGTGACTTAAAGTATTAACCCTAAATTTTGGATGGTAGTGTAGGATAAAATATGCACTCATTGTCATTTTTTTTAAAAAGATATTTTAAGACCTTCATGTCCTTTGTGACATTTCTCTACATTGCACAGCTTCCGTCTCCTACACAAAGGAAGCAAATTAGTCATTGCTTTAGAAATGACAGAAGTTAAACTCAGTTTTTGAGAAGTTTTAAGAACTTGAGTACCATCTATGCCTGAGAGAAGAAAACAATTAAAGTGTCAAAAATAATTTTCCATTCAGGATTGTATTTTAGGTATGAATAAAAATCAACAACATTGTTTGAGAAATATACTTTGAGAACAAAATTACCTCTTATAATTTTAGCCCTGTCATTTTTTAAATGCCACACTGAACTAGAAACTCCTTCAGGTGATTGCAAGCGAAACCAAACAATGGATAGGTTTGATGGGGACAGCATTTGTCGATAGTTTTTCTTTCATGTACGTGATGATGTGAGTCGTGACTAGACAGCTAATATCTAGCAATACAGAACCCAATAAATAAACACAATTTTGTCTTGTGGTCACCAAAGTGGCAACATGAAAGGATATGAATGCTATTTCAGTGTTTATAAAGTGAGTATAAAAACAAATATGATTAAGAATAGAATTGTGTAATTTCTTTCAGAAAAGTTAAGCTCAATCAAACAATGTTAATGACAAAATGACAAAAAAAAAAATCCTTTTTAAAAACGCAAAAATCAATGTTAAACAATAGAAGTAAATTGCACGCGCATTCCCCCTGAACGTAAACAGCGCTGATTACGTCGATTACGTTCTTGGGTACTCTCCAAAATGGTGGAAGACGTAACTCGGGGGAGAAGAATTGTTGAATAAATTGTTATTTTTGTTTTCTTTGCATACATGGCACTGCATGTCGAAGCACTGCACCTCTTATATTTGGTTTTTTTTTTCCCTACAGGGCCCACAGTGCTGCTCTGACCTAGCTGTGTCTTTCCACTACGTAGACCCTGTGCTAATGTACACTCTTGAGTACTACACTTACCGTCTGAGGCCATATGGCTACCAACACCGCTACCAGCCTCCAGTGCCTGCTGTACTGTCTTTAGCTCCCCACACTGGGAAACCCACCACAGAAGCTCAGACACTAGATGAACGTGTTAAAGAAAAATCAGTTCCAACATACACCATGAATCCCAGAGCTGAGAAAGTGAAGACTACTGGAACAACAAGTCACAAAGTCACAAATGCTGCCCAGGGGAGAAACATAACGGACAGAAGCACTGCATGATTGTGAATATTATTGTTTCTTCTTGTGTAAATCCAAAATGAACGCATGTAGCACTGACAGATGTGAACTGTGAACTTGTGTAGCATTTTGAATCATCCAGACTGTGTACTGTGCAAATGGAGTGGTGAAGTGCTTACAGATCTGGGCTGATAACCGAAAGCTGTAGGTTCAAACTTTAACAAAGAACAAATTTTGTCATTATTGCTGTTGATCAAGTAACTTAACTGGTTGTGCCAGTAATAAGTCAACTGTAAGTCGCTTCAAATAAGCGTTTGCTACTCAACGGATTTGTTAATACGGTCCCTGCTATTTGAATAAATTATTTTGCTGCCTTCTAATCTGAGTACAGTAGAAGTGTCTGATTCACAAGCCATAGTTCATCATATATTATGGCCAAAGTACATGAAGGGCTTCAGTAGTTATGTATTTCAACATGAGACAAAATGAAAAGCTGAGTTTCATATCAGTGATAATTCTTTGAGGTTTCTTTAATATTTCTTTACTTTGAAAGTAGAGATGGCCTTATTTTTGTAGTGATGTTGTCTATGACTGTTACATTACTAAACGGCTACCTTAAAGACATAGTATGCTTTTAACAATCTACTGATATCCAAAGCACTAACAATCAAAGTCAAACTTGAAGCATTAGTCAGTTGTTAAGTATTAGTAGTATCAGGGACATCATGTTTCCTCTAGTATGATTCACCATGTTAAAATACATATAAGTTTGATGTACATAATTATATATGCAGTTAGTAATGAAACCTTTGTGTTTTGGCAAATGTAGCTAATTATTGCTGTGTACAGTATTTTGCGGGGTCTAAGTCACTACATTTTATGCTGTTTGAACGTTTAAGTAATAAAACATTGTGAGATGAGATAGATAATATTTTTATTTACAAAAATCATGTTTTATACATTAGACAGCAAAAATAACTTTTAATAAATATACTGAAATGCGGGGGATGTAAGTGGATATGTAAATGTGGCGATAATGTATAATTTGCAGTACAATGAAACAAATCACACCATAGGAAATCATGTTTATTTGATTCATCTTATATAAATATTTTCTCTTGCTCTATTACTTTTGTAAAATAAATTATGACTTTTTGTTGTTGCTCCAAAGAAATGTGTTGAAAAGAAGCTGTCATGACAGGGTGGGATAGACGATTCACTGGATATGAAATAATTCATTTGCCTATAACCCACGACGAAACCTGCAACAAATTGTAAAAACAAAACATACATATTTACAAGAAAAGCCAGTAATTTTGGAATAATAGACAGACATGCTTTAGGAAGATGGTAAGTGTTGTAATAGCTAAGAAAGCCTGCAGATGGCAGAACAGCTTTACTGAATTGCTCACCTCAGTTTGCATTTGTTGAAGAAGATGCCTCCGGTTGCGCCTGTTTCTGGATACTCTTTCCTCCATGCACGCGCAGTTTCTGACAAACCAAATACAGTAAGTCTGAGATGCGTGATAAACTGAAAAATTTTCAAACAATGTTAGCGTTGATATTTGTTAAAGTTCGTCATATGTTTGAGGGTCAACCCACACGGTTCAAGAATCGTTGTAAATGTGTACTTTTAACTACACGGTTCCGTATGAACGACCAGTCAGACACTGGTTTAAGTTTCACGAACCTTAATTGTACATGTGCTTCATTTCGAGACGGGCTTGACTGAAAGTAGTAAAAACTTGCAGATTTATTCAGTCACCGCTTTAAGTTTCAGTGAGTTTATTCATGAAATGATTCATCGGATTCAAATCGGTAACTTGTCTGTCTCATTGATCAATTAGGTCAAATAACATACTCATAAGAGTAATTTGTTCGTAAACCAATTCACACTACTCCTGGTGTATATTTTGATTCACTAAAAAGAACCGGCTTACAAGAGTCATTCGGTTGTGAATCAAACTGCATTGATCAAGCTGCATGGTTTTGATTCCCTAAAAAGAACCGGCTCATAAGAGTCATTTGTTTGTGAATCGAACTATTGTTCGCGCTTTAGGTTTGTTTATTTTGTGCACCCCGCGAGGACAACTCAGTAGATCGACGTTTTTTTCTTTTCAAATGTATCGTATTTAATTCAGACTGTAAAACGACAAAAAATATTTCGTGTAGGTCTAAAATGGTGTCAAGATAACGGTCATCTAAAGGTATGTCTTTCACAAACATCACTGAATTGAAGAGAAAAGTTGTTTACCGGGGTCAGCGCTCCGTCGCCCCATGAGTCCAACAAAGATATCGTGCATTTCCCCTAAAAGAAAACATATATTAATTTTTCTTAAATCATTTTTAAACGGAGGATATCTGAAAGTACAAAAAGCACCCCAAAATGCCTTACTTTTACGCTGAGGTGGTATATCATCTGTGTCTGGGAAAAAAAAAAAAAATCAAAAACACGTTTCAGTAGAAAAAATGAAGTAAAACTGATACAAAATTACAACAACAGCAAAAATATCTGTTCACTCACCGGCGTTTCTACGCCCCATTAATCCGACGAAACTGTCATAATCTATGTCATTATACCTCTTCAGCAAGTTATGAGCCGACAACCGAAAACTTGGACTCTCCTGTGCATGAAATTAAGTTTTTATTATACAGTTCGGGCATACCTATATATTTATACTTTATAGATGATCATAATCTGTCACTTACGCCTGAAACTGATCTTTGAGACTCTGACTGCTGACAGCTCGACTCACTCCATCGGGTTTCCAGCACCAAAACCAAAAACAGTAACACTAGCCCACGGTACATCTTTACAGATAAGTCTGAGGAGAAAACATGTCAAAATATTAAAGCAATATACAATATTTCATAGCTCCCGTTTGTATGCAACACATTTTTTTCTTCTTCAAAAATTAAAACAAAGTTTCCCCTCTAAAATACCAATTGCAGTTATTCTTTTTTGTCTTGTTTAATCTCTTACAGTGGTCTTTAGTATAATTTACCACTAAACCATCAGAATGAAAAATTGATTGTTTTAAAAAAATACAATTAAAAAATCTAAAACGATAATGTAAAATTGTAAATTGAAATACATTTTACAAGTACTGGACTCACCTGAGCTGAGGATAATGCTATGTGAAAAACGGCTGAGTTACAGTTTGTGGTCGAGGAGTTAAATCCTTTTGTGATGGACTCTCAGACAAGAGACACAGAGACAGGGATTCTCTCCTGTCTGATTGTTAAATGATAGCTACATGTGCGTAAGTCCAATCAGATGTCGCAGTGTAGGTGTGGTTTAAGGGTTTGTAGTCTGCATCAGCAATGACCATGCAATTGAGATCCTGACATCAGAGGCGCGAGGCATTCCTTAAAAGGACAAACCATAGCCTCTTTTGTCAAACCCCTTTCATCAATTACTCAACTTTAATCTCATATCTGTAACTTTGCCAGATTTTTTTTTTGGTCCCTTCAAGGTTACAGAGTACCAGGCTTGAAAGAAACTGGGTCTCCCTCATCTGTGGGTAAGACTCGAACATTTGCGTGAGAGCATGTCTAAATGTCATGTTTGTTGACTCATTAAGATTATGTTGATATCTATCCGAATGCTACTTTTCTCTGCTAAGTAGTCATACTTTCCTCCTGACTGCCTAATTGGTGCTGTCACTGGCGGGAATGTAATCTCTCAAGGAAGCAATTACACAGATGGAGCGGTGGATGATGAGAATGGTGTCTCACGGACTCTATGGACATCTTGAGGGGGCATCTAACTGGCCTGGCGACATGCCGGGTTGATTAGTGGGAGCATCCATTAGTTGCTGCCCACACTCAGTATGCAGCATGCAAAGGGCAGCTGCTTTGAAGTTTCTGTTAGAGAACAGATTTGATCAGTTCATCAGTAGAAGCCTATGATAGCAACAGCCCAGGCAGTACTAACCCACTTCCACATCAACATAATAAAACCTGTGAGAGTCCGACACAATTGTCAGCATCATTAAATTTTTTTCATTGTTGTTGACTTGATTATTTTTATCATCATCGTCTCTGATGTTATCTAAATGGAAACTTTGACATGCTGACCCGTTGAGCGTGAAGAATGTTTACTAGGGCTGTGCACCATTTAATACTAAATTGACAATGCCTTTTAAATTCCATTTGGTTGTATAGCAATCACATAATTCTATTCATATATACATTTCTAAAAAAATACTTAAAAAAGCAAAGTTTACATTTAAATTTTTTAAAATTACAATTCAGTGGATTCCTCTTCCTGTTACTCCAATTCCACTCTAGTAAAAAAGTTATATATTTAAAATATTTTTTATTTCACACTAAGTATAGTTCAGATCTATTAACATATTTACTGACATACTGCTCAAAACCTAAAATTATAATTAAACTTTATTTGGAGTGCTACTTGTACAGAATGCACATTTCTTACTATTAATCTTAAAATAAGTTTTAATATCACTATTCATGAGGATTGTATGATCTTCAAATAATATCGGCCTTTAAATCCAAGATATTTAAATATCTTGCATTGTGTACCTAGTATACTTAAAATAGTTCCACTCTGGCACAATCAAATATACTTCAGTAGATTTTACTTCAGTAGATTTAATTGGACTTTAGCACAACTTTCGCACAATTAAAATGCATTAAGTACAACATTAGTTGCAGTTTAGTAGACTTTAAGTATACCAGTTTAGTATACCAAAAGTACAATTGCTGGGTATTTTTATTAAGTACATAAATTAAAAAGTAAGTACATAAATATAAATATATAAATGTATTTGTAGTATACTAAGCTTGAAGTGAATGTATTTCAAATACATTTCAGTATATTTATTTTCACTTGGGTAGTTGCTACTTTTTTTAATGAGAATTCAGAGAATGTTCTACCCATATTTTCATCAGGTTAAGGTGATTTACACAAGTAAAATAGAACATGTTTTCTAGTGAACGTTAATGTAAAATGTAAATATACATGTAAAATGTTAACTTAACTTTTCCATGAGCACTTAACTAGATCCTGAAAAAAGTTCTCTGCTTTCACTATTTCTTAATTA
Source organism: Tor tambroides (assembly GCA_021397915.2). Classification (NCBI taxonomy): domain Eukaryota; kingdom Metazoa; phylum Chordata; class Actinopteri; order Cypriniformes; family Cyprinidae; genus Tor; species Tor tambroides. The sequence continues at coordinate 40,832 of JAFVLL020009592.1, read as the reverse complement.
CTCCCTGTTCTAGCTTGTATTTTTATGGACGATATTTAAAACTTAGTATTGCTTGCACTTCTTGTGTTGTCTCCTTAAGATGAATGGCTTGTTGTTAGACATGTGCCCATATTCGGTAATGCAATAGCCTATATCACGATAATGAACATGCACGATATTGTTATCGTGTGCACTTAAAAATACAGTGAATAACTATTTATTACAAATTATTTAGATTCTTTTAATGCATTTTAAGAATACTTTTTCTATTAACTGTTAAATGCACAACACAGCTAAGCTGCGTCAAAGACGCATGCGCACTCTCATGTAAAAAAGCGCGGATGAGAAGCGCGTGGCGGAGCACGTGAAGGAGACGCACTGAATGAAAGCGCACATTCACTTTCTGACAGCAGATGGCGCTGAACAGCAGAAATGCAGCCTTTACCCAGGAAACCCCTTAAACAAAGCAGCTGTGCTACTTTCTGAAACGTATTTAAATGATTTAAATAGGCATTCAGTTTTTTGTATTCACAATGGTGTTCATCATGGCACCAAATACACAAATATTTAGACTTAATAGGCTATTTATTTACAAACTTTTTTTTTTACATTTTAATCTGGACTACAACATGCTCTAGAAATTGTTTGCAAATGTTTTGAGTAATTTTTGTTTGGTCACATTTTACATTAAGGCTCCATTAGTTAACATTAGTTAATTCATTAGTTAACAAACTGCCAATGAAAAATTCTTCTGAACATTCATTAATCATATGTAATTTCAATTTTTAATAACACATTAAAATCAAAAATTGCAAGTTTGCAGTTGTGTTATTTAATGAACTCAAGCTAACATGAACTAACAGTTTTTTAACAAAGATTAATAACTTCTGTTGCAAATGTAGCTATTGTTAATGTTCATGCATTAACTAAGGTTAACTAATTAGATCTCGTTGTAAAGCGTTACCTGTTGGTCTTCATAATTCTTTTGAACTTTAATCTGTGAATTTTTTTACTTCATACATTTTTTGTGTATTGCTTTTTTATATAAATGTTCAGTTCTTTTCGTTATTTCGTTAAAATGTTATTAAACCTGTTATACTGTATTATGACAACACTTTTTCGCAAATAAATTTCAATATCGTGATAATACCGTATACCGTGATAAAAGCATTAGCAATTAATCGCAACATGAAAATCTGATACCGTCATATGCCTACTTGTTGAATTCCTCATTTGGATGAAAGCATCTTCTAAATATATAAATCTAAATAACATTTTTTCCAAAAAAACTTAGTGTAGTGCTAAATTACTAGCTTGAGAATGTTAACACAAGCGGTTATGACATTAAAGACTGAACTAACAATTTTGTACTTTGTCTTTAAACAGTGTCCAAAGACCCTTGGTCTCTGCCACTTTACATTCTGTTTTAAATGAGACATGGAAATGCATAATATTTTTCTAGTGCTGATAGGGGAGAATAAATATCTGGAAGCAAATTACTTTGCAAATAGAGGGCATGTTATAAATGATAGTCAAGAGCAACTGTTGACTGAGAGCCCTACGGAGAAAGCAGACATAAATATGTTGGGAATAATGTTGTAAATATGAATAATAATGTTTACAGACCAAATTTTTAAATTCCACATTTGTTAAAACCTGTGACCGCAATTTCTGTTTGTGTTTGCGTAAGGTTAATAAAGCATTTCGACAAACAATGGAGCCAGTACTCTACCCGCATGTCAATTATTTTTCACTGCAAGGGATGTTGGCAAATACGTTGTACCTCTACTATGCAAACCATGTGTGTTTCATAATGCTTTTGATGCAGATGTTTGGACTTCATCGCTGACTGTGTTGATCCACAGGAGACAGTCACTGCCAGTGTTCTATGCAGACCGAGCTATGACTTGCGGGGACATGCCGTCTACAACAAAGGGCAGGTCGGAGTTCCAAATGGCTGGTTTTCCCAAAGGTTAGCGGATTAGCATTAAGATGTTTTAGTAATGAGTCCCAACCCGTATATGCCTCTTCCGGCTCTGCGTGGATCACGCAGCAGGTCAGATTAAGGATATGGGGATGGATGGGAGACAGATCTGACAGCAGTAGGGGAAGAAAAAGTAATTAATTGCATTCTTCCATAATTAATGACTTCTTCTTTCCCTTAATCACAGAGCCACATCCTGGGAGTATCAATGAGAACACCATAGGGCTGTTTATTTGGAGCATGCTAGGGTGGAGGGTCCCTGCCGCTGAGAGGATGATGGCAGGAAGACGATGCCATAGTGGTAAATTCATGACAGTATTAGATATCGTTTAGCACACTCAAAACATGAGAGGAAGCTATATATTGCTGCCAAGGATGATTTTACTGCAATTATCTCAGGGTGTCATCTAAAGTATATATTTACTAAAGGATGCGCATGAGAAATCAGGAATCGGTGTAACCAAAATCAGTCCTGATGTTCATGTTTCTATTGATTTCCTATGAGATAGAACAGCTTTTTTTGCTTAATGTGAAATGGAGCGGTTACTTTATTTGTGGCAGCTGGTGTTTGGAAATCATCTTATCTGTACCTGCTAATGTCATGAGCTCTTCACACTTTTTGTATGAGTTGTTTGTTTTAACTCTTAGTAACAGCTCATAGTGAGTGATGTTTACACTAGAAATCAGAGTTTATTCACTTTACTGCACATAGAAACATCTTTCTCAGGGTCTCGTATGATTTTTCAAAAGTTCTGGTCTTCTTGTTTGTTGGGTTTTTTGAGAAATTCCAGGGATTTTCTTGAGAAACTGTGTACATGATGTTGTGTTTTTCTGCATGGAGAAGGGAAGTAAATGAGATTTGACACATGATGGAATAGTGACTGACAAGTCAGATTACTGGTTGCAGCTATGCTCAGGAACAGCAGGGTGTTGGCAACGTCTCTGTGCAGATCAGGACAAACACATCTTAAAAGATCCATAGCATCTTAAATGGAGACTGTAAAGGTGACTGATGACAGGTAATCACTATTGAGCAAATATGAAATATGATTATTAGATTTACTTCAGAAAAGTATATTATACTGGGGCATAAATCTGTTCCATTTCAAATATACATATGATAAAATTATTCAATTTTTATGCTCTAGTTGTAATTTTAATGAGAGAGATGCTTGCTGATACGGCTATAAATTGCACAGCATGGCAAAATCTCAGCCTTTGTGTACTTGACACTTGAATACAAATGACCTTACTGGAGATATTGATATCTGGAGTCCAGAGGTGCAAGGGGTCAGTGAAAGATTTCAAAGGATTTTTATTTTATGAATGTATTTTTAGGACTGTTAGTATTTTCTCTCAGCTGACTTATTCAATTTCAAAGTTAACATTTTCACCTAAGATACAATTAATATTTAACGTTGATGATTTTAACACTCACTTTCATCAAATTTGATATTCTATTTCATTCTGTTTTCTAAAATAATGAGAAAAATCATGAGATGTTTTGTGATTGTTATTGTATTACAGTATACATTTTTTTTTTAAACAGTAGAAAAAAATTCTTGCATTTTTTTGTATGTATTTTTGTGTAAGTACAATGACATTATAAAATCCAACAATTTAATAATGGGAAAACATAAATGTAATCAAATTACTTAAAATTTTATTTAATATTGTTGTCTATGTAATATTCCTCTCAAAATACATAATATTATTATGTTTTATATATTTTCATTTTTATTATATTTTCAGTATCACTCTTTTTTATAAACATAGGTCACACTTTATTTTAAGGTCCAATTCTCACTATTAACTAACTATTAACTACAACTTTGTCTCAATAAACTCCTAATTTGCTGCTTATTAGTAGTAAGGTAGTAAGGTTAGTAAGGTAGCTGTTAAGTAGAGTTAAGGGATCTAAAATATGGCCATGCAGAATAAAGCATTAATATGTGCACTAATAAACAGCCAATATGCTAGTAATATGCATGGGACTAAGCAACTAATTAATAGTGAGAATTGGTCCCTAAACTAAAATGTTACCTAAACATATAATTGGCTTTATAGAGGGTCCCTAATATTTCGTCATCATCATCATATGTGGGTCTTACCATGAAAAAGTTTGAAAAACTCTTGATGTAGATGACGCTATAAGCCTATATGTAAAAAAAACGTCCCCTTGCGTCATCGCCACCCCTGTTCCTGATTGGCTCCCTTCAGCCAGGCTCCCGACTGGAGCGGGCATAAGAGAGGCAGGCGCGGTAACCAACAGGCATATGATGAAGCACACCTGAAGTTAATGCCGCCTCGCCAACTGCCATTAAATGCCAAGCATGACTGTCATTCGTTTCCCCTTTGTTAACACAGTGGTGTCCTCACAGGTCCAGAGAGAGAACGCGTCATGGCCAAATATAGAGTTTTAAAAAAAATGTATTCAGATACATTTAAGCAATTGAAACTTTTTGTGGCTGTTGCCTTAAATTCTGTTAAATCGCCACTGCAGCTAAATCTCTAAAGAACATTTTATGTAAGTGTCCGAATCAACAGCAACCGCCATAAATAAATTCAAGAAGTGACTGTTGCAAATAAAGCAACATTTTGACCTCCACGTCTATGTGCAGATCACGTCTATAATGTAGCAAATTACGAAGGCAGGAGGCTGTTGTTCTTCGCCTCTGCTGTGTTGGCAGGGGCTGCGGAAGGCCACGAAACTCCTATCTTTGCAGCTTTGTGTTAAACTTTTCACATTGCAGTTCAGAGCCTCGTGTCTATTGAAGCATTAGAATGGACTTGAGCTCAAGGACAGAATGACACTCACGCTGTCCTCTGCCTCACTTCCCCTCTCAGGATTGTGCTGGCTTTTATGGATGGAGGAGGAAAAGCAGCGATTCAGAAAGAGGGCGTCAGATGCAGGAGAGTTTTGCAGAAAGCAGATAAAACTCAAGAGTTATTAAAAGCGGGGCCGGAGGAGGGTCAGCGAAGCAGCGAGGGCTTTGGGGAGCTAAATGTGAAGACAGGCTTTGCCGGGGCATCCAAGGGTTGATAGCCAATGAGGCACTGGGGGTGGCTGCGTTTTGTAAGGGACGTGTCTGACAGTAGGGTGAGCTCAATGTAGCTCAGAATCCCCCGCTGCTCATGTCACCCAGAGGCGACACAACAGAGCCATAAATAAAATGGACAAGAGGAAGCCCAGTCCTTTCCCCTGCATGTGTGACCTCACACGCGCGTTACGCTAATTTGATTGATTAGCTGGAATAACTTGTGAGACTTAGTCATCTCCCCTTTTGAGCTACTTCTACCCACAGGTCTTCGCGATGAACTGCGATTTCACATTTTTCCCCCTTCTTGATAGCTTTCAGGGTTTTATGGTCATCTGAATGTTAATTTAAGTCTGATTGCGTCCTCTTATCGAAAGAGTTGAATGTTCTGCACTTAGAGACATTTAGGGTTGTTAGGCAGCGTGTTGTGTCGTTAAGGCACATCTCCCATCTGTTGCATACATATCTCCTCATCAGCGGTTCGCTACAGTGTTTCGCAGGACAAAAGGATTCAATCTTTGCACATAAGTGGAAATCCAATCGTGTGTTTTCATTTAGCCCTTCAAAATGCTGTTTGGAGATAATATGTTGTCTGTTTGGTCTGTCGCGGTAATGCTGAGAACTGTCTTGATATCAATATATGATGAGCAGAGTTTATGGACATTTGGCTCTTCAGTAATCAGCATGTCTCTGTCTGTTCTAGCTGTACTTTTCCATGGTTATTTTTTATTGCTGTGCTGTCCCTGTGAACTGATATAATTTTTAATTATCAGTTTAAGATATCACAGGATTACGTCGATTCTTACACCAGAATATTGACTAAATCTGTTCGTGGTGTAATACAAAAGGAACAAATACACACAAAACTGATTACAAAGCAAATACATGGAAACTTTGAATATCTTCTGAGAAAATCTTCCCTCAGCAGATATTTATGCATTGGCTTTTAATTATTAACAATAACAACAACTATTACTACTACAACTATAAATAATAATAATTATTATTAATATGTATCTTTTAGGTACTTTTTCATGTGTTGCCAATATAGTGTCAAATGAGACATATTTATTGCATTTAGTGCATTGTGCTGTCAGGCTTTTTCTTGTTACAAAAATGTTTTGTAATGGTAAGGCGGTGATTACAGAAAAACTGAAAAACTACGCTGATTTGTAAATTTGGTGTAGTGAATCAGAAATTGCTAGTAAATTTCACAAATAATTACAAAGAATTGGAAATTAACACATGAAATGTAAAATGTAAAACACTAATTAAAATAATTAATTGCTTTATTTACAACTTAAAGATATCTCTTTTTTTTTTTTTTTTTTTTTTACAGTGTACAGATACAGTCAAACCAAAAATTATTCAAACACCAGATATAATTTTTTTTTTATATCAAAAAAAATATTTTTTTACTAGTGGGTGCAGGACACTATAGTTCATTTATGTAAGTGAGGATAGCAAAATAAAGTAAACTGTGACACATTATACACATGACACATTATAAAAATTTGATTTGACACTTTGACCTGACCATGTTTTGTTACATACCTCTCTCTATCAAAGTTATCTGACATTATCAAAATGAATTTGAAATTTCATCAGAAATTTTGAAGGTGTCTGAATAAATTTTGTTTCGACTGTAATTCTTTTGTGATTATCAAGATGAATTTGTTTTGACACAGTTTAACTGAGTTCGTCATATTTTATTACCATTTTCTAAACTATAGCGAATAAACTGCGATAATGTGAGAAATGTTGAAGGTGTCTGAATAAATTTTGGTTTGACTGTAGATCAATCTGTCCTTTACTGTATTCATAATATTAATTCTCATATTTCTATTGCATGGGCATGATGTTTTATTCTTAGTTGAAATATCTCTATACAATACAAAAAGCAATAAAAGCTGCCTTTGGTGGTATTTCATAGATACAGTCTTCATGTAGTTCTCATAGGGAAGGGAAAGGGAAGTGGTGTGTGGCCAAGTATCGTGACCCATACTTGGAATTTGTCCTCTGCATTTAACCCATCCAAGTGCATGCACACAGTAGTGAACATACACCCGGAGCAGTGGGCAGCCAATGCTGCGGCGCCCGGGGAGCAGTTGGGGGTTTTGGTGCCTTGCTCAAGGGTCTCACCTCAGTCGTGGTATTGAGGGTGGAGAGAGCGTTGGTTATTCACTCCCCCCACCACCAATCCCTGCCGGACCCAAGCCTCGAACCCACGACCTTTGGGTTACAAGTCCGACTCTCTATCCATTAGGCCACGGCTGCCCCTAAAATATGAAGGTTATTGTTCCGAAATTAAATCACAATCCAACATCAGAGACATGAGTCACTTTATTTTGCATAGATCTAGCTCCATACTGGCTTTTGATGGCAGTGCCCTTTGGATTCTGTTCTTTTTGGTGATCTGTAATTAAGGTATTTAGGTGTTGATTAGAGCAGCAGGAACAGACTCAGTGACAGTGATTGTCACAGTAAACAGATCCTGTGTATTGAGCCAGGCTCCTCTCTTTCACAGAATCCAGGTGTCACATGGGTGCAGTACTCTATAAATACATCAGACATGGATTTAAGAGAGGTGAGGATGTTCTAATGTGTAATAGATGAGGCAAAACTTTTTGTTTTGTTTGTAAAGTTTACAACTTTACAAATACGAGTTTTAAAAAAAAAACTGTGTGTTACTTTGAGGTTTTCTCCAACCAAAAAAGTTTGAGTTTCCTAAAAGTGCAGTGAAATGTTCAATTATATTTTATTAACAGATACATTAAAGGTCAGATATTTTCCCTAAATTCTGTTTGAAGTTTCACCTTTGTGTGTGCGAGTATGTCATTCACTCATCAAGTTGATCCCAATCTTTATGACTTACTTTCTTCTGTGGAGCACAAAAAGGAAATTTAACTGAGTATCCGAGCTTCTTCAAGTGGATTTTGACGAGGTGCAAAAAAACTATCAGAAAAGTATAAATATTTTTTAAGTCTTCTGAAGTCATACAGTAGCTTTGTGTGAGGATAGCTTTGAACAGGCTGAAATTTATTTACTGAAAGTCCAGAGACTTTATTCACAAAAAATCTTGACAGCTCAGACATTGTGCTAAACTTCTCTTTTTGTGTTTATCAGAAGAAAGGAAATCAAATGGTTTTGGAATGTTAGGGTGATGAAATGTTGAAACAGTTTAAATTTTTGGATGAAATACTCTGAAAAGCTTTCGTGATACTGGCATGTTGATTAACACAGGAAATAATTTTGACTTGTCCTTCAGGATTGCGCTTAGAATGGAAGAACACCGGCTGATGTGTTGGATGAATTAAAGTCAGTAATGTGAAGCTTGTATTTTTCTTAAAACATGAATTCTTAAATAAACTATTCCAATCTTATTCCAACACATATTAACCCTTTAAACAATGTTAATTTTAGTTCTTATTTCTTACTCTGTTGTAAGTCCGTAAGTGTACATAACTAAGTTTTTGTTTTGTTGGGAATTTGTTTGACAGTCTTTCTTTAGTACAGCTAATGATGCTGAAATTGCATGCTTATTTTTTCAGTGGTTTCTATGCTATTATCCTGGAGTCCAGTTTATACCTTTTATAGTCTTGTTTACAATTTTGTTTATAGCAATACCTATTGCTTGATTCTTAGTTTGCAACCTTTCTTATTAAGGTTGCATTCTATTCAGAAATGATCCTTCCTCTGCCATGTTCCCTTCTTCCTCCTCAGTGGGGGGCTTTGGAGCAATGAAGTGATATTAACAATAATTTAAAATGCACCTTTACGTCATCCTTCCTGTTACTGTTGCACAATGGCTGACATTAATGAATATTCGTTGATTAATGCACAAATAAACCTAATTTGAGATCTTTACACATGATTTGGCCACACTAATAACCACTTTTACAATGTAAGCAAAAAAACATGATTTGAAATGGCTGGACTTTAGAAGAGATCTTGAATGCTTTATTATTAAAGTCTTTTATTGTTTTATTTATTTGACCAGAAATTCTGATTCAAGGCAAAGTGAAGTTAATTTTGAAGGGCCCTTTGATGTTGTTATTTTTCAGCTCTTCGGTAGTGAAAGATTCTACAAAATATCAACTGTAATTGTTTTCCCTTCAAGGTCCACTGCATATGCATCATGCCATTTCAAACACATGTGTGAAACACATCATGTATACTATTTTGCAGTGCGTGTATCTGATATTCCACAGTAGCCTGGCTGAGGAGTCCAAGGACTCCTTTGAAATTGCATCTGCCCCCCAGCCTCCCTTGTCTTATTAAACAGTTCTGTCAAATCTAGCTGAAATTAACACTTAAATAAATATACTGACCCATGTATTGCCCATGTAACCCATTAGAAGGAGAGATGTCTCTGCCATAATGAAGGCAGTGTCCTTTGACACCACCTCTCTCGATTCAAACCTGGCAGGTACATTAGGTTACTGATGAGTTTCATTCATCAAGTGATCAAAAAGCTTCTGTTCTTCAGATCGACTATATTTACAAAGAGTGTTTCTTTTCTGTAAGCCCGTGTCGGTGCACGTTTCTTAGCCCTTCAGACAGGAAATGGTGTTGTTGCTCAATCAATGTGGTGCAAAATGTGATGAATACATCTGCTCTTATGATGCCCAATAACCCAGTGGCTTATTCCAGTGATATTACAGCATCCGTGACAGACCGATCCCTTCCTAACCAGCCAGATAAGGGTCTCCTCTACGCCTCTTATTCCTTCAGCGCTCATCTAAAATGTTTAAGGGAAATTGCAATACGACAGGGATCAGTATAGGCCAAGCAATAACAGAAAGTCAGATTGGAAAGGATTAAACTGGTCTGACTGCCATTATGGATTCACTGATTGCAGGAGGGGGGATCAATCTTTACCAGATTTATTCTTGTCCCTTTTCTGCGCACTCAATCTGTTCCAGCTACGATGTTGCACGTTGTTTGACACCTATGGGCCACAATTCTTTCAGCGTCCAAACGGTGGCAGCCAACGACATCCATTAAATATTAAGATGCCTCTCAATCCTGCAATTATATAAGACTGATCGCTTCCAAACTGCTAAAACTGGCCCAAAGCCCCATTTTGTAATGATCAGAGCTGTTCCGTGTTCACGTCAGCTTTGGAAACCGGAGTTTAATGTGTCTTCGAGACTGAAGGATGAATGCACCAATAAACAACTTGGTCAGACTCGTGAATAACCAGTAGGCCCTGCGGCTCTCTGGAAGGTTATTTATTGCCTTGGCAACACACAGCTTCTCTAGGGGTAAAGGCCATGAGTGTAAAAGTAATTTCCAAAGCAATAATACAGCTCTCACCTGCTCATTACTTTTGACATTTTTCTCTTTTGTTTCATTTTTGGAAGAGGACAAAGAATTGAGTGCCTATTAAAGACATTATTCATGCAGCTCTATGGACTCTAGATCCATTACATACACACAGGTATGATTATTGCTTTCAAAACGTTCAGAGATGTTGCTTAATGGTTTCTGACATAACACAGCGGAGAACTTCTCCTAGTGCTCTGCCCTTGAAATCTCTCATTAAGCTTTTGCAATGAAGCAGGGGTCATATTACTTATACAGATATCAAGTGAGTTATGGCCCTCCAAGGGAACTGTCATAGTAAAGTTTTCCATAAATTCGCCATTAAGAGATCTGTCTTTCTCCTATTTTCCTTACTGCAAACATTCACGGTTTGACGCAAGGCACTGCGCTTTATATTCTGTGCTAGGAAACCGTGAAGTTCTCCTAACAAAACTTGCGTCTGTCTTTTTCTATAAAGGCCAAAGTGGCTGTGATCTGTCTTGGCTTCACCGTCGTTGTCGTATTCACTGGTTGGAGGCCTGTCAGTTAGGATAAAGATGCTCTGTGATGCTCAGCATGTGAATAGTTGCCTTTGCAGGATATTGATGCTTTCGGCTAAATGCGAGTTTAATTGGTGTCTTTCACTTGCAGGGTCGCAGTGGTCGAGAAAGATGAAAAAACATGGAGAATGTAATTTGTCAACAACCTTGACATAAATAAGATGCTTCGATTACAATGCTCATGTGTTACCATAGACTGAATGAAATGTCTTTACAGTAATTTTTTAAAAATATTATACCGCTTGTTTTGTTTGTGAGCGCAGTGGAAATGTCTCATTAAATTGTCTGTGCAAACAGAAAGAAACAAATGCACTCCGTATCTGATCATCCTCTGCCTCATTAGCTGAGTTAAATTTTCAATTAGAGATGTAGCTGACGACGTCCTCCATGTCACTTCATATTACGGTGCATTATGAGAGATGATGACAGCTTTATATTATAGTCGTGCGCTCTCGCATTATTCATTACTCGCTATGATACTCTTAAGAAGATACGTTCATTGCTCGAGATCTTTATCGATGCAATGCATGTGTGGAGTCTTTGTGTGTCTCAATATGTGTTTTCTTCTGTATAATGTTCCAGAAGAAACACTGACAAGTTGTTGATGGCATCATCCCATCACTTCCAACGCCTACACTCTGTACGTACGCACATACATACGCAGATACAATACACGAATACAGAGACAAGATTGATGGCCATAGGCTTCCCAAATGGTCGTCCCTCTATAATAGACAACTGCCATCCAAGCTGCCCAGTGCATGATGATTTGATTAGTGCCATAACACACACAATCACAGTAAACAGCCTTTCCTCTGTCCATCCATCACATAGAACACCCAAGAAATGCCACATATTGTTCAGAAAGTGTAAATGGCAGTTAAAAAAAAAATTATTTTTTTTAGTGAAAGGTCAGTAAACAGAGGTGAAAAAAGTCTGGCTGGATATTATAGGAGTGTGAATGTTGTTTCATTTTGCATGTTTGTGAGGTTTATAATGTTTTCAAGCCTCTTACCAAAATTTGGAATGTCTAAATGCAGATTGAAATACTAATTTGTGCAAGTTTGGTATTTTCATTCCAAATTAAATAACATTTGCCTATTTTTTGTTAAATTAAATAATAAAAACAAATTGACTATAATGGTAACAGAGCAGCAGAGATAATTTGGGTTCAATTTTGGCTAGTTGGTGAGCTTTTAAATAATTTGATTTAACATAACTTTAATTCTAAAGTCATGGGAAATGAAAATGTCACACTTTAATGGAAAATGGTTTTTAATGTTCAGCATTTAACATTTAGTGAATGGTGAATTTACTAAACTAAATATGCTGCATTTCTTTCCACTTGATAAAAAATAAATCATGTTTGTTTTAAATTTCTTTTCCTCTATAAAAAGATGGCATCTGTGTGCGAGACTCTGTGCCTGCTTTCCTGTGTGCTGTAGTGAGTTCATCCACAGTGAATGCTGGGTAGAAAGCTAAATGTCCTTGAGATGTTCACTTGAACCGAGCAGAGTATGTACGGTACCAAATCAATTCGCCTCTTTTCTTAGAAATTACATTTCACTACAATAACCAGTTTTACAGTAAGTCCTGTGAGGCTCAACCACATTAATATATTTGCACTGGGATCTAGCTTTGAGATTTCATTTGACATGTCCATTGTTGTAAGCTACATATTGCAATCTACGAATGCTAAACAAATCTATCAGTATGCGATTACACCCCTCCAGCTATCCATGTCTACATCTATTAGTTTTTCCATTTAAGCCCCACTTGGATTGTAGTCAGTTGTTTAGAACCAAACAGACAATTCTGCCTGCAAATGAGTCTATTACAGGCTCATTCATTTGAGGCTTTGGGAAGAAAAGGACAACAACTGTTTGTGTCCGTCTATAGCTTCTCTTGTGACAGGATGTGTATAGGGAGATTGGTCTAATTATCAGTACGATGTGCTCACACCTGAACTTGCCAGCTTTTGTTCAGCTGGAGCATCATGGGGAAATTGAGAGAGATTATAATGTCTTCTTTATTGGAGGCATCTGGAAGCACACAAATGTGCATGGAAAAATCCCCCCTTTGCATCTGGGTTTTTAGCCCAATGTAAGTTCATGTTCCAGTTTTAAATGATGTTTACAGATTTATACTTTTCTATCTATCTATCTATCTATCTATTACTTTTGTAATGACACTTTTATAAATATATTGTATGTATTATAGAAAACTAGGTAACACTTTAGTATAGGGATGAATTCTCACTATTAGCTAGTTGCTTATTAGCATGCCTATTACTAACATATTGGCTGTTTATTAGCATTTATGAAGCACATATTCTGCATGACCATATTCTACATCCCTAATCCTACCCAATACCTAAGCTTAACAGCTACCTTACTAACTATTAATGAGCAGCAAATTAGGAGTTTATTGAGGCAAAAGTTGTAGTTAATGGTTTGTTAATAGCGATAATTGAACCTTAAAATAAAGTATGACTGAAAATATGAATTTTTTATATTATTATATTTTATAGACTCATACTGTTAAAACCAAGTCACATTGAAGTATTAAGGTTCATGTTTTTCAACTATTATTTTTAAAATAATAACTAGAGTGATACATTAAAAAAAATATGCATGTTAATAAAAACCCCTTTATGTTACTTCTGTTGTTCAGGTTATTTATTGATATAGTCACCTTCTTTTTGAATAGCATGATGGTCACAGATATGAATGTGGTGTTTAAAAAAGAAATCATTTCAAGTAATTGTTACAATAATTTTGATTTTAATGTCATCGATATTGTCCAGTGTCTATTGTCCACAAATCACAGTGACATGGAGGCACTTCCTCCTCTCACGTGACTTTACTTAACCATGTAGAACACGATAAGCTTTAGGATGCTGCTACATTCTGAAGCTTTATTATTTGATGGATCATTTATATATTTAATTAATATATTTTATATAATTGATGTGTTTTGGAATATTTATTTTCACACTGTTATTTTTTCACTTCTGTTTTTTTTTCTTTCCGAGGCACTCAAATATTTGCTCAAAAAAGTTCACATAAAGGGATGCAATACTATGAGCATCTATTTAATCAAGAGCCTGCATTTGTGTTATTCATTTAAATCTGACCCTCATGCAGGCCACTTGAGGCAGCGCAAGGTGGGATATTAATTCATTTATAGGGTTAGAGTTGTTATATCATCATGAACCTTTTTACTTTTCATTATATAACAAATTGCACCCTCTCCAATTATCAGGATCGTTTGTTTTCATTTGAAGTCGGATTGCAAGATACACACCCGATCTGAATTGCTGTTTGAGGTAGCGTCCAAAATAATCGTGACCGGGGAAAGAAAAGCTGTCAAATGTCCTTTCAAACAGCCATCAGAACACTCCTAACCCCTCAGGGACGTGAGTTATCTCAGTATTGTTGCTCTCTCTCTGAGATGGGTGTCACACAGAGAGCTTGAAAGCTCCAGAGAAGTGTAGCCTCCAGCTTTCACTCTACATGTATGATGCCACTGCTGGGATGCGGATGGGGTTCATAAAGCGATGCTCTCTCACACAGATGCCAGCAACCGGAGCATCATGAAGAGGGAAGCACATCTCTATGGGATTGACGAGAGGAGCGGGTGAAAGGGGTGGGAAAATCAATATGTTAGTGTTTAGGTGGTTAGAGAACATAGTGAACTGCACAAATAATACAAGCAGCATTTGCACACGAAGTAAAAATAACCATTTTTGAATATATTTTAAAATGTCATTTATTCCTGTGATGGCAAAGCTGAATTTTTAGCATCATTACTCCTGTCTTCAGTGTCACATGATCCTTTAGAAATCATTCTAATATGCTGTTTTGGTGCTCAGTTGTTGTTGGTGCTTATTTGTTAACAGTGGTCCTTTAATTTTCAGTGCTGAAAACATATTTTGTGGAATCTATGATTTAACCAAATCCAGCATTGGTGAGCATAACAGACTTCTTTGAAAAACATTAAAAAAATCTTCATTATTCCAAACTTCGTACATATACATTGTTGTAAAGCAGTGGGTTTTGCTGTTAGCTGAGGGCCGAACAGTGGACCACAGTAAGACGTCTCAGCTTTTTACACTGGCATACTATGAGGGCTCAATTTCCTGCTAATTACTGAATGTGCAGCGATTTGAGAACATAAACTATAATTAAATCCCTTCCTTGTGACATTATCATAAGGAAGGAATTTAATTCTCATTACTCCTTGTGTTCGTGAATAATCTTAATGCGTACACATAGAACTGAAGTTCAGCGCTGTCACTGGTGTGTTTTTTGTTGTCAGCATTAGAATATTTCGTAGGTGTCAAGTATGTAAAAGTGCATTAATCACCCTGCTCACTTTCTTTCTGTCTTCTCTGCATGTCTTTCACATTTTGCTGTTGTTGGATGCATGTGTTATTTGCTGTGTAATTATCCCCACAGACCTGTTAGGTTCGTGCTAAAATCTTTGGTAAAAGCACAGGCACATATTGCAGCTAATGGAGTTCTCCATTTGCAGAGTGCGACGCATGAACCTTTCAAACTCTGACACCGTGTCTTTATGAGATGCGTGTCTGCCACAGCTCTCCTCTTCTCTCCACCCATCCTCTATAGCCCAATATGTGTACTTCAGCTGTGCTCCGTCCCACTCTCAAGTGTCATGGAGAGGATTATAGCTCTAATGATGTTCAGATTTCAGTGCAGAACTGCTCTTATGCCTTGATTTTTGGATGATGCCGAGCCAAAATTTTGGGGAACAGACTGGTTCAACCTTAAAAGGGTGGATATTATGAAAAACAGAATTTTCCTTGATCCATAGAGATAAAAGAGAATACTGAAAACTGAACTGAAAGGTTCCTGCTCACTTCAAAAAGACCATTTATTGCAACTATACGTTGCAAAAAAAGTCTTGTTCCGAAACACATGGATTGCTGATATAAATTAATTAACATATGATTGCAGAAATACTGTTTGTTAGCAATCCTATTCAGTGCAGTTTGATATTTGGATCTTTTTATTGATAGCCATTTATAAAAACCGTAATCATTGGTGTATAGCTGATGAAACTTTTATTGTGGGTCTCTATTTTATATTGACAGAGTTTCAACATATAATGTAGCTCCTCTCACTGTGATTACACAACGCAAATAATAATCGACATAAAACAAATAATAAATACAAATAAAATCCTGGCTGTGCCTAAATGTTTATCCTCATATAAACATTATTACACCCAGCTTCCTCGTAAAATACAAATGTAATATGGATGAAAATTCCACAAATGGCTTTGAAAAGCTGTGTGTAAACTACTGAATCATTTTGAGTGATCTGTCTAATAAAAACAGTACTCCACAAGGTCAGAGATCAAAGTCGAAATCTATAGGCAATATCGACAGACTGGATTGTGGACTGAATTGTCCAACAAATGAGGAAGGGTAAATATAAAGTTAAGACACATGTCCTCATATTTTGTGTGTAATATAATCAATATAGGTGTATTAAAGAGATCAACATTAAAAATTGAAATGTGCACTAAGTTTAAAACTAAAACATGAACACATCACAGAAGGTGCTAGTTTATATAAAACCTGTTCATTAGCTATTAACTCAATATTTGATTTAATTTAGTGCGCTTTAGTGAGCATAGCAGTCCTACAGCGCCATCTAGCGACGCACAATAGAACTTACACATATGTGAGCTGGGATGTAAAGCTGCATAAAATATTCTTCACTTTCTGTGTAATGTACTGATGAAACGACAGACAAAAACGAGAAATGTACTTTTCAAATACTGCAGTAAAAACCTGTTAATTGGTTAATGGTAAGCTTCCTTACTATATACAGGGAAAAAGTAATAACTGACAATGAAAAAAAAACAAACATATATATATATATATATATATATATGTTACAACTTATGTTGTTTAATATTTATTGCATTACTTTTTTGTCGTGTTTAGTAGTGTTTTGTATTTGTGTGATGCTGTGCACCTTCTATATATTATTAGATTCATTCCACAACTTCTGAAAAGGCTACTTCTGATGAACTTTGATTCTTCATGTGGGTTTCTTTTTACCACGTGTTTTATTATGTTAATGTTAAAGGTGCAAAATGGAAGGAAGCAGAAAAAGGCTGTTGGATTTACGGTTTAAATTTTTTTTAAAGCTTAAAAAATTACAGGTCAATCTGTAAATATGTTTACATTTTTACAGTATTTTTACATAATTATTCTGGCAACCACAGCTGGCAGTTTATTTCTGTAAAAACAACAGTGTCTTGAAGATTTAAATAATTTGAAATTTACCCCTTTTTAACTTTAAACTATAATTAGATCATTTCATTAAAAAATAGTTATGAAAAAACAAGCATGAGACATGAGTTTTAATATTCTTTATTGATTTATAGACATTGATTTTTTTTTTTTCTCCTTTTTTTCCCTGTGGTAACTCCAAGTTTCTCTGATACCAAGTATTTCCATAATTTTCTGTGTTTGATTTAAATTACATCTATAATATTTTACTCACATATGCATCTATTGGTTGATTTCCTTATTGCAATAAACAAGAGTAGCCAGTATGAGTTGAATATTGCTACGTTCCATCACGCATACTGATTTCCCATCTGACAATTCAATTCAAAAATAAATTTATTGGCAAGACGAGGTTTGACCGAAGCTTCTCCATCCTCTGGAGAGGCCTGGGGTGGAATAAGGCTAAGGCTAAAATAGACTTCACCAACTAACATTACACCTGCCCTGAAAGGTTGAATAAATCTACCAAAGACAATTCTGTACAGTGATGACAT
>JAFVLL020009592.1:0-23042 GCA_021397915.2 Tor tambroides | reverse complement strand
CAGAGCCATTTTCCAGACTATTCTCTCATTATTCAGTGCATGGCGCCATTTTTTGATCTCCATGCATATCCTCACCATCAGACTAACCTGAGTGCTGTACTGTATGTATGAGCCAGTTTCAGCAAAGCATCATACCTCAAGCTTATGGTTGCAAAGATTTCCGCTGCATTTCCTGTACCAAATCGTGTTCCTGTCTATCAACTTGTCTGTCTTGACTTTGTTGTCACGTGATTCTGTTCTCTGTTTGTAAAAATTGTTGGGTTTTCCCCTTTATCCCCTATCTGGAATTCCATAGGAGGGCTGCTACTGATTAATGATATGCTTCCGAATCAGTTCTGCTGTATTATTCTCAAATTATTTCTCTGCACACAGATCTCATTATTTTATAGTTCATGCTTGCATGCAAACCAAAAAAGTTATATTTCTGTTATGTAAAGCTGAAGATATATTTTTACTCCACGCATTTTGTTTATTCTGAAACGCTAAATGGGGCTCATTTTTAGAGTGTTTAAATGATTCGGTAGTATAGTATTTCCATTTGAACAAGACAAAAGGTGAAATGAATTAGGAATCGAGGGCAAGAAGCCTCCAGAGACTCAATTATCTGTTCAACAGAAGCATCTCTCACTCTAGTTTATGGTACAGTTTGTGTATGCAGGAAAGGGTCAGTGTGATGTATAAATATTAAAGTTGCATTACAGATTACTAATCAGTTCTAAAGGGCAAAGTTCTACGTCTTTCCAGAAGTGTGATTTGTTCAGGCTTATCGCTGTCTCATATTGAGGCTTTTGATGAAATAATTACGGATAATTAATCAGGAATTAACAAGCACCAGTTTTGCTTTGCAGTGATAGCAATTTGTTTGTGTCTGCTAAAAAAAAGTCCCATGAGATTGTTCTGCCATTAAAACGTCAGCTTGGCACAAACCAGATAAGGATGAATGAAGAATGAAATGGGTCATTCCTGTAATGCAGTACCTTTTGAGCTCTCTAACTTTTGTAATTTAAAAAAGAATTTCTACTAAAGGGCTTGGCAGACTTTCAGAAATATGGTCAAGCTCAACAAATTAGAGAAATTAAACAGGCTGCCTTACAGAATGGAAATAAAAAGTCGTTTCTCAGAGAAGGAATTGAGAATCACTGCTTACAGCTTGAGGGCTTTAACTTTTTAAACTTTTTAATCATTTTTTAAAATGTTCATATTGGCTTACTGATTTCTGTAATTTTATGTTTTAAAGTGAGACTAAAACCACAATCAGTATAGAATTAATGTCACTACATGCTTTTTGTTAAAGGGATATTATAGGGGGAAAAATGAGGAAACACCCAGAATATTTCTTCATAAATGGCCCTTTAAAAAAAGAATGAATAAATAAATAAAAAAATATGAAAAAATGATTTTGTATTTATTGTATTTTATTTTATTTTATTTATTATTTTTGAAAGAATTTAATAAGCAAGAATCAGCAAACTGACAGTGAAGACATTTATAGTTTTACAAAAAAATGCTTTTCTTTTGCACTTTCTATTCATCAAAGAAACAATCAGAAGAAAATATATCATGGTTTCCAGAAAAATATATGGCAGCACAACTGTTTTCAACATTGATAATAATAAGAAATGTTTCTTGAGCACCTCTTGATCATTAACTGCATAGTAAGAATGACCCAAGAAACATTTTGTCATTCTTTACTCACTTTCATGTAGTTTAAAACCAGTATTAAACTCAAACTTACAAATAGTTTCCTTAAAAGTGGTTCATACAGTACACAACTTGTACACTATACTCCAAGACTTCTGAAGCATACAAGAACTTGTTCTGTAATAAACAGATAAAAATGAGACATTATAATTAAATATGGCTCCATTATATACGAAATATGCTGTGTCTCTGATTTGCATTTGTAGGACTCATTTCTCTTCCTTGTACGAACACCAGATGGCATTATATGCTGCACTCGTAATTTTAGATTCACACAATACTAAGAAATTCCCAGAAGATACATATGTAATGAGCTGGATTTTAGTTATTCACCTGATTCAAGCAGATATCTACTTTTTAAGAATAAGTGTAGCTTGTTGTCATGCTGATTAGACAGAGGTGAGCGTCTTTTTAGACTCAAAAGCAATTAGATGCCGTTGGAATGCAGGAAATGAATTTTTTTTTAAAAATGGTAAAACAAAGGAAAGAATAGTCCAGATTAGAGAGCCAGTATTGCTTGGCCCCATCCTGTGCCAAGAGAGAGGGAGTTGCTTTTATCACAGGCCTGCAGGTGGCCGTTCAGCATTGGAGCTCTTGTTTAATTACCTATCCATAGTGCAACCAGAGATAAGAACACACTAGGCACCCGACATTGAGATACACCTCTTGTGTTAGAAGAGTTTTGAATAGTCTCACTTTGCAAATAATACCCGATGCGTTACAGTGTTTGCATTCTAATGGAGTGCCTTACCGCACAGATGTACACTCTTGTCAGGTGCCGTCAGTCAATTTAATGCGTAGATTTACATTATTAACAGAATGTGTGTGTTGTAATTAGTTGAAACAAGTCAGTCTGGCACTGCACTAAAAACAATTGCAGCCTTGAGCATTAAAGGAACACTCCAGTTTTTTGGAAATAGGCTCATTTTACAACTCCCCTAGAGTTAAACAGTTGAGTTTTACCGTTTTTGAATCCATTCAGCCGATCTCCGGGTCTGGCGGTAGCACTTTTAGCTTAGCTTAGCATAGATCATTGAATCGGATTAGACCATTAGCATCTCGCTCAGAAATGACCAAAGAGTTTCAATAATTTTCCTATTTAAAGCTTGACTCTTCTGTAGTTACATCGTGTACTAAGACCGACGGAAAATGAAAAGTTGCGATTTTCTAGGTTGATATTGCTAGGAACTATACTCTCATTCCAGCGTAATAATCAAGGAACTATGCTGCCGTACCATGGGTGCAGCAGGCACAATGATATTACGCAGTGCCTAAAAGTAGTCCCCAGCTAGGTAACTAGTTATGATATAGCTGGGGACTACTTTCAGGCGCTGCATAATATCATTGAGAAAATCGCAACTTTTCATGATGGTACAGTTGCAGTGCTACCTCCAGACCCGGAGATCAGCTGAATGGATTCAAAAACGGTAAAACTCAATTGTTTAACTCTAGGGGAGTTGTAAAATGAGCCTATTTCCAAAAAAAGTGGAGTGTTCCTTTAAAGGCTCATTCACACCAAGAACGGTAACTATAAAGATGAAGATAGATTTTTAAAAATCATTCCAAACGACATCTATAACAGGGGCGGTTCTAGAATTTCATCTTTTGGGGGGCTTAGCCCTCAGAGAGACCATTAGATACAACAATACAAATTACCTAAGTAAACAGTATTTTACTGTGCTAACGAAAACTGTATTACTGTATGAATTAAACGTACACAATTACCTATTAAATTTACAGAAGTTACTTAGTGAGTGATTCTCATATTTTTCTTTTGTTATTTGATTAACATTATTAGCCTAATATAAGAAATACATGGATCCGTTATACTGACACACATCCAAATATTTTCTTAACTGTTTATGTTTATTTAAGACGTAACTGACTGCGTTTACTTCAATACCGGTCAAGACAGCCATTGTGACATAATATTTTGTATATGTGCTTATTTGCTCGAGAAGATGCGAAAGTGAATGACCCGATCTAATGAAAGTGCATTTCAATGGCATGATTTTCTGTTTATAGGCAGAAACTGACTTTGGCGTGCATATGAGACGCAATGGTTAGGTTTAGGGGTGTGGGGAAGGTGCATATCATAAGCACACCAAACAGAAAATGGTGCCATTGAAACACACATTCATGAGACCAGGCTGCGATTTGGTACTGGTGTGCCTGTCGCAGTGCCTCTCAGTGTGTGCGCACTTCATTCAAATATATGCGTGCACATTAACAATCTATCACATCGCTGAGTACCACATTGAGATCGATAAATGAGCGAGAATGATAAACTTTCTTGAGGAAGCAGCATTTGTCTGATCATTCAGATAGCTGATTATAGTTTTAGGGGGGCTGAGACGACAAATAGGGGGGCTGAGGCCCACCTAAAAAGGGTCTAGAACCGCCCCTGATCTATAAACATTACAGCACAGAGGAACGATATTGTTGAAATCACTTTCAAAACTTTTTTTCTTCCAGCTGATTAACGATAAAAACATTGACAGCCAATCAGAGAGCTTTAAAGAGCTTGAGCAGTTGGCATAACTGCAGCAAGTGCTTATATTAAATAGACAGTTATAGGTGTGGACACTAATATCATTATTGTTATCATTCTTGGTGTAAACGAGTCTTAACTCTTGTTTAGTCAGTCCTCTGTATTGGAATGTCAAGATTTCCCAGCATGCAGTACACTGGTATATAATGTTGGATAAAATAAATATTGCAGGTTTTGTTTAACCCTTAGAATCTTACAGAGAAACAGTCCTATTTATCATATTACTGTATTTATAAATAGTGATATAAAGGAGTATTTTATACACAAGATTGTTTTATGTATTTTTAAGAATCTTATACTTTCTTTTATCACTGCTTTCCCCACAATACTAGTCGTTGTGTGATTTTATTGTATTTAATTAATTTTTGAGAAGATTTTATTTGTTATTTTCTATTAGAAAGTAAAGTATAGATTTTAGATGATGAGATTATGTGCTAATTTAACATCTCATAAGTTAATACTGTTCGCCCTAAAGCTTTCAGAGAGTTTATTTCTATTTTCTATAGAAGTCATCTTGAACCCTCTTGTGGAATTCCTCAATCAATACTCTGCTGCTTTTGAACCAAAGTCTGTGGGTACCGTCCATGATTATGAGATTTAATGACTTTACCGGTATAAAAAAACGAGGATTCTGCTCTGTATTTTCCAGCAGTGTGCTGCGAAAAGCGAACAGACAAACATCTGTGACCTACAGGCCCTGGTTAAAAGGCTTCTTTGACCTCGCTTAACCTTTGATGTCTGATTTGACCCCCAGCTTGCTGTGTTGTTCGTCTACTTTCCCTAAATGCAACTTACTTTACGCATGCGTCAACATCTTGCAGTAAAAAAAACTTAACCCATTTTCAGCCAATTTTCCTCTCTCTTTGACATACATCCAGACTGCACGCCTGTTACATGTTTAAGACTAACAATGACAGATATATTTGTCTTTGGGTCACATGACAGAGGAAGCAGTTGTCTGTTAAACTGTCCCTCTCCGGTTTGCGTCTGTACTTATAATTTATGCAATGAACGTAGTGTGAAAATTGAAGAATTACGTTCTTTTAGTCTCTGAATTTGTCTTTTGTTTACCTTTTTCAAATCCAATTTAAACTTTTATTGATTATATTTAAACTAGCTGAATTTTTGGGTTCAAAATTAGTGGTGAAATTTTACCTAGATGTGAATATCAAATCACAATTATCATTAATTTGATAGCGTGTTTTGATTTTTGGTCTTCTTTTTTAGATTTGGAACTAATTCAATGAAAATTCCATGTGCTTACAGTGATAAATCATCAAAATCATTTTCAAATCACAAGAATCATGTCAAGAACAAAACTGCAAACCTCAAATGCAAAAACAACCCAATTTGGATTAAAAAATATCAAATAAATAACCAAAAAGGCACATGATGGTCAATGAAAAGGTTCCAGATCTTGATACACTTCTTGTTTTTTCAAATTTTGAGAGTTGATCTTGATGAACAATTGACGTTTTAAGAATGTTTCCAAACTGCATGGCGAAGAAGTTGCAGTTTAGGGTTTGTCAGATTGTCAGTGTTAGAGTTTTGTTCTTTTTCGTAGATGGGCATGTATATGCTCATTGTTTGTATATCCCCATCCCTTCCTTACAGCCAAAAACGTTAATGCTGCCCGACCGCTTCGTACTGCCTATACATGGACATGGCAACTGACTTACACAATCACCCCCATCATTGTCATCTCCTATGTAGTATGTTCATAGGTCCAATTCCCTTGTCACAACCCCTCCCCCTTCCTCCCCCCCTCTAGCTATGGTAAAATATGTACAGTCATCCATTCACTCAAACCTAAAGATTAAAACCAATCTAAGCAAAAAGTTTAATTACTAGAATGTAGATATTTATTTAACGAAAAAAAAAATGCTATATAAATCAAAGGCTCAAATATGTACAGTTTTTGTAAGAAACCTGGATTATATATATCAAAGTAACAACAAAAGAGAATAATGGTGAAGTTTATTTTTCATGTTATGTGGTGTGGATGTATGTGTTGTTGCCTCCCTGTACTCTCTCATGTGGGAAACAAAAATATATATCTAACCAGAAACACGATGACAGTCATTTTGTTTTCACAAAGAAAAAACCTGTCCAAGAACATTCTTACACAACTTTCTTTTGTACGTTTTTTTTTCTTCATGCCAAAATCATGCGGGCAATTTGTTGATGTAAGTTGACAAAAAATTATGATATGCTTATGTGTTTATGTTTATAATGTATATGCCATTTATGCTTGTTTAAATACTTAATATAATGAGATGAAGAAGTTCTGATCTCGATTTGCTAAATTATACTGTTGATGTTTATATTGCCTGTTTGTCAGTACTGTATTGTGTGCTATGACTAGTTATTGAGAATTGATGGTATTGGCTTTGGTTTACTTTTGTTATTATTAAAGTCTGCCTCTTTAAGTTCTTTTAATTTTGAATTTTATTTTTATGCAAGTCTTACTACAAACCTGATGGCAGTTTTATCTTTCATTTGCAATGACAGTCTGAATACCTAGCAGGTGGAAAGCAGAAGCAGAAATGGAACTTTTTGTTTTTGTTGCATGGCAGATACACCAAAATGTTTTTCTTCTAGTATTAGAATCACTCCTTCCTTTCTGAATAGTGATTTTCTGAATAGAAATGCTTTCTGTAGCATTTTAACATACAGAATGCAGCATTCATTGTATTCCTTATTACTTAGATTTAGTTATTACTTATTAGGTATTAGATTTAGATTGCTTATTACTTAGATTAAAGCCTTGCCCTTCGGAAATCAACCATATTCAATAGATAATTACAGAAATCATTCAGCTGTCATTGCATTATGGAGATAGTAGCTGCCATTAGGAAGTCATTCAAAAGGCAAGAGTCAGAGCGCTGCTGGGGAGCCATATCTTCCATCACACATGTGTATATATATAGAGAGAGATGTTTTTCTACAAAAATATGCAAGCTGTTGACATTGTTTCACTTCTTATAAAACAGATGAAACCGTCATAAGGTGAGACTTCACCTCAGAGCTTATGTTCACCTCATGTACTGTATGTTATTTCTTCTGACATTTATTTTTAGGTCATGAGACTTCATGGCAATAGGAAATTATTCATTCATACCTTTTTTAATTATGCAAAATACTATTCAAAAAATTCTATATTTTTACAATAAGGATGCAATTCAGTAAGTTACAGCATTTATTAATCTTGATTAATGTTCATTTGTATATTGCTTATTACTAGTTCATGTTGAAATGCATGAGCTAATACTAACAAACGCAACTTTTGTGTTAAAAACGTTTTAGCAGAAATTAACATTATATGTGATTTATATTAGTATTGTTAGCTAGGGCTGTGATAAAAAAAATCGATTCATCGCGATTCGTGGATCGATTCTGAGATCTTCTGAATACATCGTGATTCTTTCTGAAATCGATTCTGAGCTTAGTCTTTAGTTTTTAACCACACTCTCAAATGCTCATGAAGAAGAGCGCTTTATGTAAACACAGCCTACTGTGAACACCTTTGTAATTCGCTACAACTTTTTCAAACTTTATGAATGATTATTTTAGGTTCAAGTGTGTGTAAGGAATTGGAAGCAAGCAGGGTATGATCTGCTGTTAAAAACTAAGCTCAGAATCGATTCGAGAGAGAATCACGATGCATTCGGAAAATCTCAGAATCGATGCAGAATCATTTCTCAATTCGCCATGCATCGATTTATTTTCCCAGCCCTATTGTTAGCCCATGTTAATTATTCACGCACAACTTCAAATAGCTCGCAAACCAGCTCACCCACAAAGACCTGTCAAGTCCTTTTGATGCCAACTTATAGTCGTTTATGTTTGATATTGTTTTGCTTTTGTCTTTTATTTTAGTTTAGTTTTTTTTTGTACGTTCTGCCTTGTATCCGTTAGTGTTTCTTTAACCAGTTTTCGAGACTAACTTGCCTCGTGTCTGTGTTCAATTGTAGGAGGCGAATTAGTTTTCCCAGTACTTGTAAAGGATCCCTTAGAGCTCCCCTCTGTAGCCACCCGTACACCCTCCATCCCCTTTCCCCCAACCCTCCGCCCCCACCTCACCATTATTGAGACCACCAAAGAGTCCATGGCCACTGAGGCGGGGGTACCTTGCTTGTCGGACCGAGGCAGCGATGATTGTGATGATGATGATGGCTTGATGATATCTGGGTATGGCTCTGGGGAAGCATACGACTCTAACCTGCCCCCTACTGATGATGAAGATTTTTACACCACCTTCTCCTTGGTAACAGATAAGACCTTGTCTTCGTCGACCTTTGAAGGTGGCTACAAAGCTCACGCGCCTAAGTGGGGATCCAAGGACTTTAGACCTAACAAAGTCTCCGATTCTGGTAGGACTACTACCGCGTCTTTTTCCCCCAAGCTGAGCCGCTCCACAACCACGTCCACGCCACCCAAACTGCCTGCGGGCAAAATGAATCACAGGGAGCTAAAGCCCCAGCCCGACATAGTCTTGCTTCCATTGCCCACTTCCTATGAGGTAGACAACACAAAGCTGAAGAGCCCATTAATAACCTCCCCCATGTTCCGTAATGTACCCACAGCAATCCCCACGGAGCCGGGCATCAGGCGGGTTCCGGGGGCCTCCGAGGTGGTCCGTGAATCTAGCAGCACCACCGGAATGGTCGTCGGGATAGTTGCCGCTGCCGCTTTGTGCATCCTAATTCTGCTGTACGCCATGTATAAGTACAGAAACAGGGACGAGGGATCCTACCAAGTGGACGAGACCAGGAATTACATAACCAACTCGGCGCAGAGCAATGGAGCAGTCATGAAAGACAAGCAGCAGAGCGCGAAAAGCGGCAACAAGAAACAGAAAAACAAGGACAAGGAGTACTACGTGTGAGAACGTCGCCCGTCGCTTTGACAGAACTTTGAGCTGTTGGGCGCTGCGCCGAGAGAGGGCGACAGGAGCCGAACCCCGGCGCCGCGCCGAGAAGGCGAACTCTGACGCGAACTGTACCATAAAGCACACTTACAACCGTAAGCATACCGCGAAGGTAAAATAGCAAACATTAGTGACCTTATTCCTCTATCTGGTTGGAGACGTTATCAGTGTAGAATATTCCACAGCTACATCATAATCCTAAGTGACTTTTAGAGGTGTGTGAACCTTGGCGTAAATCTCGTTTTTCTTTTCTTTTGTAACTCTGTAAAAAAAAAAAGGACAAAAAAAAGAGGAGAACGTTTCAAGCATGTAAGAGACACATACTGCTGACGTCCGCAACGAAAGTGGGACCCAAAAAATGTTGTTCACACGAAAAAAAGGACTCCTGCCAACAAAATAAATAAATGAATAAATATATATATATAAATATATATATAAATTCTATATATGAGAAATTTGTATTGTTTATATACATTACATGTGGTGTCTTATCATTTTTTGCTCTCTGCAAAAAGAAGAAAAACACGATGTAATAAACGAAGACCGGTCACAGAGGCTCTGACAGCACAGCACTGTTATGATTTCCAGCCGAAACTGATCATTCTAATTGTACAACCAACTGTAATATTGCAAATGTGTGAGTTTCCAGAAAGACAGTGACGTTTCCTTGTCTCAGTAAAGCGACTGATTGTAGTGCATGCCATGCCATCCTTCGCTTCGATCACGTCCGCCCACCGGGCCGATCGGATCATCAGACAGACCTCTCGTCCCTCAAAGCGACTCGACAAGGGAACGGGTCGCAGATTGGAACTTTTTCAACCGTATGTATGTTGATCCATTTGCTCTCGTCTCTTTTTTATACAGCTGTCTGGTGCAGACTGGCGCAGTGCTATGATACTGTTAAAGGATGTCTATACGAAAATAAATCTAATGTGAAAAGTGTGAAAAAAAATCTATCTGTTGTCACAGTCGACTGTGTCGAACGAGAAATTTGTTTACATATTTTATTACATGATAGCGGTTGTACTTTGTAGGTAGATGATGTACATACGAACCTAAGTTGTATTTTTTTTAGTAATTCTATTGTACAGAGAGATCATTTGATTGATTTATTCAGTGTGTTTCATGCCGAAAAATCCGACACTGTCGACTCATGTGAAGGACGAAAAACATATACAGTACACACACGTTTTTGTAAGGACAAGCAGAGAATATTGTTAGATTAGAGGTCTAATCTTTCTCGCAGATGTTTCTAAGTCTAAGCATGGATATTTGACTACTTGAAGCTGTCGATGAAATACAAGACGCACTTCTTAATTGTACCAAGGTTTCCTTGTTATCAGTTGTTTTATTTATAGAAGAATCAAAGAAATATGTAATAAAGACAGACTCATATGGATACGGACAAGCAGCTCAGATAATTTACACCGTGTGTTTCTTACCTTAATGTCTTAATACAAGTGGCCTGGACTGCAAGTAAGCCCTGTCGCATCGAAGCAATCTTTTGCCATTTTTATTTGTATTCATGTATATTTTTGCCATTTTTTTTATAGGTTTGTTAATCACTGTACCATAAATATGATGTCAAGATGTGCCCATGTTATTTTTTAATCTTCATTTTCTGTTCAACCTCACATGCGCTTTTATTATTTTCAGTTATGACATCATAGTCATGTAGCTTCGCTTCAGACGATATTTGGCGATGATCTATAATAAAACATTCATATACGGGTTGTCTTAATGTGCTCATATCTAAATTCTCTTCAGCACGTGCGGCGACACATTTTTCTATCATCCATCACGCTGAACGGCACCAACATGTTAATTTCCTGTTCTGTTAGGACCTTTTTAATATGTTCAGGAGACTTGGGTCTGAAATATGCCTTTCTTAGCATGCTTTTAATGGATTAAATGCCTCACTTTGTTTTTAGCACAGGAAAGGTGAGGTCGTCGTTTGTTATACAGAAGAAAGACGACTGCATTTCAGTAGTCGGTCACAGAGCAACAATGAATCAATATCCATCAGGATGTTCTTTATAAAAGACCCAGTACCCACATTGACCTGTTAACAGCATAAGAGCAGAGATCTTGAGCACAAAATATTTCTCTTTTAGTTACCAAGGCAACACAAAGGTACAAATCAGAAGCTGTGACTTCTGCTGGGGTTTAATTGTTTCATTAGACATGGTAAGTAAAGTATGGCTGACAATAAAAGAAATTCTTCTAATATGCTATTGTTTGAGAACAAGTACAATGTTTGAAATCATGACTAGGAACAAAAGCATCAACTTCTGTTTGCATGCAACATAGAAACTGACAGATATAGTGAGAAGCTGAGAAATGGTGACTTGTTTTTGAGAATAACATCAAAATGTAGACAAATCATTGAAATTAATGTGAATGTTCAATTCAGTTTCAGTTTCATTGGATATTTTCAGTTTTGTTGGATCCCCTTACGCTGACAGCCATTTAAGTCATTCCTTTTCAATGACCATTTCCAGCTTCATGGGTTACAGTGACCATTTTGAAGAGATTTGGGTGTGTCCAGGTGCAAAAACAGTTGATAAAAGTTTATGCAAATATGCAGCAACTACCCCAGTGGTCATTTTTAGCAACAACACAATTGCATTTTATTTTTTACAGTCAGTACATCTCATTTGTGTTTTTGTTTTTAAATGCTTTGACTACTTAGTGTATACAGGTCATCACTGAAATCATCCAGCAATAAGAATACCTAACTACAGTGACCTCCAGCAATAAAGTCACTATGAACAAGCATTTTTTCTTTCCAGGTGCTGAGCGTAAGTCCATATGTATAAAAAGAGCTGTTAGATCACACCCACCCATTCTTATGATTTCCAGGTGGTGAAGTAGCAGTGAAAGAGATTTGCAAGATGCTGCAAGAACTGGCAACAAACTGATCTTTTACTTCTTTTTTTAACAACTGATGGGTGAATTTACTAAGTGCCACTTTTCTGTGTACTGTGGCATCTTTTTCACTAACCACCCACAATCCAGTCTAACCAGGTGCAAAATGTGCTGAAATAGTGCTGTGTTAAATTCTAATTGTCATTCATTTTGGAAATTAGGCTTACACAACTCTGTGATACTCTACTGCAGTTAATGCATGCTTTTGTGGCCATGTTTGCATCGTTACCAGATTTGCATAATTTAGTTTAATTTTCCCAGTGAATTCCTCCCTGAGATTTTGCTTTTATTTACTTTTTTTTAACAAACTGCCTTGCATGAAGACTAATTTAAAAGAGAGTGAAAAACTCAATACTTGAAATTCCTTTACTGTGCATCCAAAAAAGGATTATATGCTGAGACTAGCAGTCTTTATTTATTTTTACAAGTGCAAAAAATAAAGAGCTCAGTGGAATTAAAATTAAATATTAAATTTTTTTCTTTATATATATATATATGATTCCTCACATCAACATACATGAATGTGTGTGTATGCATGTATGTATATATATATATATATATATGTGTGTGTGTGTGTGTGTGTGTGTGTGTGTGTGTGTATGTGGGTGTTCACATCATCTTTGTCATTTTTATGTTATTAAAAAAATAAATCCGAATGTCTTACAGAAGGCCAGTTATTTTGACCAGTCCAAAAAGTTTGACCAATTATATTACCTTTGCCCAGGTATATCTGGTATTCTCTTTAGCTTCAAGCCTCACTCTTACAGACAGAGCACAGTAGTTGCTCTAAATAATAGAGGAGCGTGAAATGTACAATGTCGTAATGAACATCTTATTACATGGGTGGCTGCATTATTGAACCACACTGACTGAGGAAAACTGTTTTCTGGGTAAAGAGAAAGTTAATTAAAATTCTACAAAGGCTTAAAATTCAATAATCCCTCCTCAACTTCCAGATAAATTCTGTTGATTGGGACCATTCATCAAAACAGACCTTTTCTGTGGTCGAAATTAGTCCCTCCTTTTCTGTAGGAAAGACTTTTGATTGAGAATCTAATCTAACTGCTTTTGCATTTTGCAGCGTAATCCTGTTGTCAGTAAATATAAAGGGATTGTAATGAATTTGCATGTTTAGTATGTTGTATCAGTGGCTCAGCCGTAAAATCTAATGATGACACCAGATTTAATCAGAATTTGATCGATCACCTCAGTGGAAACTGGAAGAACAGAACTACACAACATACCAAGACTGTGCAACATGTACATATATTAAGCTAACTGTCATGCAATAAATATCAGTTAAAACATATTAGCATCCTTATGATAAGATTGATAGGTCACGAAGGGGCATCTGGGATCAGTATCATCTGGTTACTCGATGAGAAAAATGACAATGGGTTTTATTCACTAAGTATGCTCTTTCTTATTTCACAGGGGTTTTTAAGAATTTCCATTGAGTTTTCTGTTGAATGATTACAGTATTTATGTTGTGCAATTATATTAATCAGTACTGCTCTATAAAGTGTATTTCTTTATATTACATTAGGTTTTTTTTTATAAATGGCTGATTATTGTGGCCTCTTAAAAGTGAAAAGAACTTTATTGTAATGGATCATTTTCCCTACCTGCTGCATTTGAAGGGTTTTGAAACATGTTTGTTCTTGTGATACCAGCAACCAACAAGACAGTCTTGCCATTGTTCCAGAGTGATTAGTGACATGAAATTTACAGCTCACAGACCATTGAGCCCATGAGCAAAGAATTCAGCTCACCTCTTGGGAGTCATGCACCAGCTGAACAACTATCGATGAGATGAGCGGGAATGCTAACAAATGTATTTTTGCGAGTATTTTAGACCTCTTTGATGATACCCATAAAACATAGTATACACTGTGCCATCCGAGATGACATCCTGCACATGGCAACAGTGGGAAAAAAACACTGACTTTTGGAACAAATGTATCACTGTAATGGTAGATAGAGATGTATGCATGACACAAATAAACCAGAAATCATAATATTGCCATGTATAACGTCTAATAATAGACTTATGGTAAGTCCATTTATTCTTAAAAAATGGTTCAATCCATTAGTTAATTTATAGATGGTCTATTTTCACTGTCTAGAAATCTACCTATTGTCCCTCAAATGAATAGAGGATCATCAAAACCATGCCATTATAAAACTGTAGAGGAACCTGATCCACAGAGACAGAGAGAGAGAGCGAGACTGGTAAAAGCCTTGATTCATTATTAATCTAAGCTGCAGAGCACTGGAGATCAGCCACTGCTTTACAGGAATACTAACACACCAGACTGGGACATTGCTGTGTCGGACTGAGGAGGATATACAGTATGTTTGTGCAAAATATGCATCATCGCCATCAGAGGATTAGCTTTTCTAAACTACTTCTATATAAGCTGCATATTCAAGCACACACAGCAAATCGCAAGAATGTGATTTTTTCTCTCCAGTTTCCCTCTTCTTTTTTTAGTTAATGTTATTTTTAGTGTTGAAAAATGTGTAAACGTAAAGAGAATGAAAATTGAAAACCGCTGTACTTTTCAGTGGTTGACAGTATATATATATACATATATATATACACACACACACACACACATGCATGCATACATACCTACTCAGTGAAGTCCAAACATCTAATATCACATAAACATGGGATTCAAAATTTAATGTTGAAAGAATCTCTATATCTTATTTGAAAAATGACAATATTAATAGTAATAATAATTGGTCACTAATCAAATAAGTTGTGACATTTATCATGTAAAAAAAAAACATAAACCTTTTTTATTTCAGTTAGTTGCCATTAAGGCATCACTTCTCATTCTCACAGTTTAACTAAAATAACTAAAACTAAAACTGAAATAAAATTAATAGTAGACATATTTGAAAAAAGAATTAAAAAAACGACAAAAAAATATTTTCTAAAACACAATTATATATATATGAAAAATAGTACCTCACTGATTATAAAATAACACTTGCATTGAAGCAGAAGATCTTTGGGTCATTTCAAATCATGCTGGAGAATATAATCAGCAGGTTTTACACAAACTTGAACTAAAAAAAGGACAAACCAAAAGGCAGCCTGGTATTAACTTTTCACTCAAATTATGCTAATATAATTTGTAAGGGGAAAAATAATTATAAAATGGAAAACTGAAGCATTTTTCTAGTGCTCATTTAGTCTTAGTGTTTATATCACACACAAAAAATCTAATCTAAAAGTTTGGCTGAGAGTAGGGTTGCCACCCGTCCCTTAAAATACGGAATCGTCCCGTATTTAAAGGTAAAATGATTCGTCCCCATACGGGACGCGATTTGTCCCGTATTTTAGAAAGGGCAACAAGCTGAATCAACAAATAAGTATTTTGCACCCATTTATAATGCTAATAGCAATTATAATGAAATCAATTTCATAAGAAGTTAGAGAAGCTCATTTTGGCGTCTTTGTTTCCATGGCGATGATATAGTCGCCTGATCGCGCGCCGTTAAAGCCCTTTCATGCGAGCGCTGCATGCGCTAAACCTGCGCGATTTAAAACATCTGGAGCTCACGTCTGCCCTTTGAACACAAGACTCTCCAGATGTAGGCCTGAATGGGAAAGTTATCAATGGGTGTGTCCAGTAACTAATGATGAACGCGCAGTTTGCAGAGAAGCATTTGCTCACGGTGGACTCTGACTTAAAGGGATAGTTCACCCAAAAATGAACATTTTGTCATCGTTTACACACCCACAAGTTGTTCCAAACCTGTAATAATTTCTTTCTTCTGTTGAATATAAAAGAAAATACTTTGAAGAATGTGGGTAACCAATAAGTTTTTGGTCCCCAATGACTCTGATAGTATTTTTTCTCTACTATGAAAGTTACTGAGGACCAGCAGCTGTTTAGTTTCCCACATTCGTCAAAGTATCTTCTTTTGTGTTCAACAGAAGAAAGAACTTGCAGGTTTAGAACAACCTGGGTAAATTATGACAGAATTTTCATTTTTGGGTGAACCATACTTTTAGTGACAGACACATCTTTTAAAGGCATAACTCTATTGTTTTATTAAAATCTGGATAGTCTGTTAGAGCTTGATAGACATAATTATTATATTTTTAGACATTATTAGACAGATCAATTAATAGATTATAATTAATGTTAGACCCTATTTATTAATTTATCATTTATATTAATCATAAATATATACATAATAAATAAGCATATATGTGATATACAATTTGACATTTTAAAAAGTTTTAAAAATGCTAAATCATTTAGATTAAATGTAGTCCTAATTAAATGTAAAAAAAAAAAATACATTTAAAAAAAATTTTTTGAGGGGGGGGTCGTGAATGGGTGTCCCTTATTTTGGCTCGCTGAAGGTGGCAACCCTAGCTGAGAGTCATGCAAAATACAGTATAAGTTCAAATAGTGCTTCCACTGTTCTCTGTTACTGAATGCACAGCGCCCTCTAGAGAAGTGTGCAGGTGTGTGTGTGTGTGTGTGTGTGTGTGTGTGTGTGTGTGTGTGTGTGTGTGTGTGTGTGTGTGTGTGTGTATTTATGTGCATGTGTGAGATCACTGGAGTTCTGCAGGGGGGTGATTCTGAACGAGAGCCTGTGGTCAAATCCGTTGCCTGTTCTGGCCAGCGTGACACAGACAGCATGATGTACCAATGCTGTATTGTCCGAAGACAATGCCACAGTTCTCCCAAACATTCCCTTTCACCAAGTAAGTGGAGCAAAATGTCGGTCACAGAACAGTATGGTTCTTGTAAAGACTTCCTCCCTTTTGTTTGCGAAAGAAAAGAAAGGAGAAAAAGACTTTGCAGCGTTTGGAAAACTACCTTCATGTGACCAAGTCTACTTTATGGCCTTTAGTTCCATTCCAATATATTTATAACTTGTAGGTATTTATAACTATGAGGTAATTGTACCTAAATGTGTGCTTTAATGAAACTTGATCACTGGTTGCTGAAAACTGTTTGGATTTTTGGGAAGGTATGAGATGTATTTTTATAAATAAAGGTTGCAAAAAAAAAAATTTTTTTTTTTTTGGTTCTCCAAAGAACCTTTCAGGGAGTGAACCTTTTTTTTCTTAGTGTAAAGAACAATTGTGCAATCCAAAGGTTCTATGGATGTTAAAGATTCTTTATGGAACCATCAAAGCCAATAAAGAACATTTAAGTGTGTTGTAGCAACAAATGTTTGTGATCATTTAAAAAAAAAAAATTGTCCACCCAAAAATTTAAATCGTGTCATGACATTGCAAAACCTATGACTTTCTTCTGCAGAACACTAAAATAAAATAAAATAAAATAAAATAAATACATTTTTGATTTTGAAGAAGGAAGAAACACCACTGAACTCACTGACTTTTTAAGTATGGCCAAAAAAAATGCAAATTAAATCTACAAAAATGTTTCAAAATATGTTCTGAGGAAATGCTGACAGAAGTTTATTTTTGGATGAACTATCCCTTTAAAAAATTACAGTAACTGATGGCATAGACCCACAAATCAGCATTCCAGCATCCCCATAATGATCAATAATGTGTTCTTGCCCTTACTTTGCCTCCAACCTAATAAGAGGAGTAAAAATCAATATAAAGATGATGACAGATAGTAAACACAACAACACAACACAATAGGTGTATGAATCCAGATCAGACATAGATCAGAACAGAATGAGTTTAGTATTGACATACCACATTTCCTGAGCATTTTGCGGCATTTAAGGAAAGTGTATATGGAAAAACCTCTGCAGAAACAGGAAACAAACTCTTAAGAGATTTAACATTTAACCGAATTTACAGAGCTTGAAGGTGCACACCAGGTTTAATGGTCCTCGCCTGAAAACCTGAAGATTTTCATAAAGTGCTAATGTTAGTCAATGAGGGGGAAAAAACAGGGAATTGCATAAAAGAATGCGTGAAATAATCTGTACGGAACTTAAAGCACTCCTCTTGTTTTAAAACTCAAGAGATGCTTTTAGAATTTAACA
Source organism: Tor tambroides (assembly GCA_021397915.2). Taxonomy (NCBI): domain Eukaryota; kingdom Metazoa; phylum Chordata; class Actinopteri; order Cypriniformes; family Cyprinidae; genus Tor; species Tor tambroides. The sequence continues at coordinate 4,923 of JAFVLL020009592.1, read as the reverse complement.
GTTTAAGTCAGAAAATAGAAAGAGGCTGAGTTTTAAAGGGGTAGTTCACTCCAAAATAAAAATTCCCTTTGACTTTCATAGTACGGACATTCTTCAGAATACCTTTTTTTTTTTTTTTCCACAGAAGAAAGGGAGTCATACAGGTTTGGAAACGACATGAGGGTGAGTAAATGATGACAGAACTTGAATACAAATAAAATGCTTCTGCTCTCACTTGAAAGTTTAGTATATTAATACTCCATCGTGTGAAGAGAAAATGTGAATGTAAACAGCTAGAAGCCTAATCCTGCTAAGTTTGGTGGCTTTAGCATGAGAGACGAATGAAGAAGCATTTTATACATCAGTAATGGTCTATGGAGACCAAATGAGTGTGATGAGAGAAAAAGCGTGGAGGAGAGGAATCCGGTCAGAAAAATAAGCACATTTAAGTTGATTTGACAAGTGCATCAGTCCAACATAAATATTAGGTTTCCGTAACAGAGCTTTTACTGCGAATGAGGAAGAGTTCGGTCTGTGTTACTATGGAGGTGCACCGGCAAAACAAAATAACATTTGCGAACGTGTGAATAACTGTTTTCCCTCCTCTTATCATGAAAAACAAGAGATGCTTTTGTGGAGACATACTGCGAACAAACGACTGGAAATACAGACTCCATCCCGGGGCGGCTGTCAGAACGTTGAAATGTTTTGTCAGAGTAATGAGCCGTGTTGGTCTCACTCCTGCAATAAACTCAGCTTAACCAAAAGACTTTGAGAAGAACCCACCTGAGATCCTTCATGCTGGAAAAGCTACTGCAATCTGCAGTAAATCTTTCTAGAAACAGCATCGTAATTAGCCGACTTGAGAGTGTAAGGTTACCCAGTCACTTTAGATATGGCAGTATTTCATTGCATATTATAAATCTGCATGGGTAATTTCTGTGTCAGCTTAACCAGCAGGGCTTTTCCCCCTCTGGCATAAGATCATGACTGAAAGAGAACTCTCTATAAAAATCTTATTTACTAGATAAAGCCTTAAAGGGAAAAAATTAAAGTCATCTGCTCAAACAGATATTTTTCGAGGAATGTTTTGGTTTCAGTTGAATGATTTACTCAAGTTTATTTGACTAGCTGTAATATATTTCCGGCTAACACCTGTTTCTGACAGCCTACCTAGTCTTGTAAACACTGGATATTCTTTCATTTAAGTGGTGTGAAGTTCATTTTGCTGAACAAAGGTGGACCACAACTTGCCTCTCTTTTTCCTCACATCTTAAATGTCCTGCCACAAAACCCCAACACAAATTAAAACCAAATCTGTTTGGCCTCATGAAAGATTAGTCATCTGGCACCTCAGAAACCATCTCGACTACTGTAAATATAGTTTAGTCTAAGCTCAGCTTCTGAGATGGATTGGCTGTCAAGTTTGGGCATGAATCTGGATTATTTAATGAGTCTGTAAATGAAATTTAATAGCAACCCAACCAAGTCATCAAAGAGCTTCTGGAAGCTGGCCTCACAAGATTTACATCTTTATGGTCTATTAAATTTATTCACATAAAATTCAGCATCTGTGAGCCCAGCTTTTATCAGACGAGCAGGATATATTCTTATGATTTATGACTATTTCAACCTGATTTATAATAAACTGATGAAGACAAAATGCATCTAGACATCTGTGCGGCATCTTAATTCAAGGTCAAAAAAATGAAGTGCATGTGAAGCATGGAGAAAGAATGTTTCAAACACATCTTGTCCGATTTGCTGCGTCTTTAATCAGCCAAATGGCACAATAAAACAAACTTGGCATTAAACATAGTAGGAAACAAGGCACATGTAACAAGCTGCCAATCAACATTCTTAATAAAACCTCTCAAAATATATGTAAAATACATTCAACATTAATTCATACCCAAAGTTTTTTCAGTTTCAGTTGTTAGGCTTTCACAGCATCAGGAAAAAATGAAATGCATGAAGACATAAAAGCAAACCCATGAAACTTATTAACCTTTATTTTAACAGCATACCTATTAATATTGTCTTTAAAGTTATGCATTATGAAAAAAACTGCTGTTACATTAAAAATGTGTGCTAAAACAATATATATGTTTATAATAATAACAATAATGATAACGCTATTATTATTATTAATAATATGTTTTTTATTTTTGTAATTAATTGATCGTACAGTTTGTACCTTACAGGTCAAGAACAGTTTCAAGCATGAAAGTTAAACTGACTTGAAATATTTTGCTTATAAATGGATGAAATGCTAATTATGAGTTTGAGCATAGCTGTTAGTGATAGTCCCATAGTCTTATCTATTACCAGTAATGTAAGAAACCAGAGTATGTTTGATTAGCAGAGTTACGTTTGCTACATGCATATGCAGATATATCAGACCATATATCAGACCATAAAACAATAAGCTGTAAAACATGATATATAATGTTATATGAATTCCAGGTTGTGCTGTTTTAGCAGAATTACATATGCTTTGAGCGCAGGTTGACTTAGATAAAAGCATAATTTTGCCTTATCCATGTGCTGTATCAGTGACTAAGTGCATCTCCAAAAGCTGCTAAGATTCTTACCAGAGTCAAAGAGAGGACAAATGGAAAATAAGACATATGATTATGTTGATAATAACATAAGAACTGTTAGGGTGGATTACTGTGACAGTATAGACAGGTGCGTAGATGAACACACATTTACAATGCAAGAAGGTGTTTCAGATCATTTAAAGGTGAACAGAAAAACTTAGATGCTTGTGGATCTGTCACTGACGAGAAAAAGATGACCAGTCATTAAATACAGAAATAGCTTTGTCATCACCACCAATGGGCCAGTTTGATTTGTGATTTGTATGCAATGCAGTCAAATCCTTACCGCTTAATATCATACGATTCTCAGAGAGGTTCCTTAAAGGGATAGTTAAGCCAAAAACAAAAATTGTGTCATCATTTACTCGCTCATGTCGTTCCAAAACTTTTGACTTATTTTCTTCTGTGGAACAGAAAATAAGATATTTTGAATAATATAGAAATAACATTGGACCCCACTGACTTGTATTGTATTTTCATTTTCAAAATATCTTCTGTTTTATTTGGAGCAACATTAGGCTGCGTACTGTAAAAAAAAAAAGACAGAATTTTCATTTCTGAGTGAGCTATCCCTTTAAGAACTAATTATCTTTAGGAATTTTCCTTTTTCCCCCTCATTAGATTTATACATGCAGGAAAAAGTGCATTAAATATGAATAAAATGTTTGGCATCCCTCGGGTTGGACTCTGAGCTGATTTACTGAATATATCGATATTAGGCCTAAGATCATTTTTCCGAGAGAGCGGTCAGATCACGTCCAAACCAAATAGTCCACTGTCGAAGTATGAACATAAACGGCTTATCTTTGAACTGCAGACACATACATTTAAACGCTTGCGTCAACATTTCGTTTGAATTTATACTGGCCAATTTGGCAAACGTCCGCTTTTCTAAGGCGTCACGTTTTGACCTCATCTGAATAAATGGGAGCAGGTTTTCCCCCCTTGGTCCCGCGTCCTTGTTATGCCCTATAAATGAGAACACTTCTTCACACACTGCTTAGAATTCTGTTCAGTACCTGTTTACCAGACGCATTCCTTAGAAGGCACACCATGGGACTCTTTCCTGGAGTGGGGCTTGTGTTTGTTGCTGTTGTGTGGCTCTCTTTTCCTATGCCTCCATCTTTAACGTTGGCAACCTCCCTGCTCCATCGTGCAGCACGGTGCCTTCCAAGACTGAGACAGTCTGTGAATAACGTCTCATCGGTCCAAATGGACTAGTTCCGCTCGGATAAGCGATGCTCGGCCACAACAAGGGGTTCTGTTTCATGGTGCTTCCCAGGGACATGTTCTCCCTGAGCCTTTGCTATTTAGTTATTGGCAGCCTCGAAGACGCAGAAGTTCAGCCAGAGACCTCTGCGTCACACGGTTTGATTGTGTTGCACATGTTCAGACCCATCACTATGCATTTCTACAGACACATATTTAATGAGGAGGAAAAAAAGCACATGTACTCCTCGACCCCTTACGGCTGGTGCATTTCCTTTTTTTTTCTTTTTTTTTCTTTTTAAATTTGTCATCATGCAACGTCTTCTCCATCTGGAGTTTTCCGCTGAACTTTTTCCCTCCCTTTTTCAATCCAATCACCCCTCATTGAAATTTCCCAGAATCAAACACAAAAACGGGGGGAAAAGTCATAGTCAGCAGCAGTTCAACTTTATTTTTTCTTGCCTTTTTCTCATTGAAAAGAAGAGGACGGTTGTAGTACATGAGAACAGTCCTGTGAAACAAAACGCAAAGCCTTCAGAGTGATTCAGATTCAGAGTGATTGTTTCAGCATGTTAACAGTCGTGCTCATTTGGATCAGGACAGAGAGGTGTGGTCTCTCATCCAACCACAGACAGGACAGGGGACCATTTCGTCTGTGATTTTCATGTGCACACCAGCACCGTATTGACCCAAATGAGTGACTGCCGATCCGCCAGAGTCACCGTCGACGACATTCGAAAACTTTTCTCTAACATTCAGGAGTAAAAGAACTTTTCATCAGCTTTCCTGTACATTGCAGCGAAGCCAAGTCTGGTGGCTGAGGCCATTCATCTGGTGATTGTTAAGCACAATACGGGCCGAATGAGTTAGTAGTTTTCGTAATGGGATGCTGCGAATGCTTTTATTACCGGTGCAAATGAACTGAACAGTGTATTCAGGGATGTAAAAGCTGATGGTACATGGAATATGAACGATTGTCAGTTGAAGAGGGGAAGGGAAAGCGTTACAAGCGCATAAACAGGCCACATATTAAAAATAAACATTGAATGTCAATAAAAATAAATTATTCTCTTTTCATATAAAAGCTGGGTACTTGTGCTTTCTCTTCTGTTCAGCAATTTGGTTTTCTTTT